>APFE031313843.1:124605-139701 GCA_000404065.3 Pinus taeda
ATATAGAAAGGAGGTCTTTTCATTTGTATCATCTAAGAATTGTTCATTTATGTAATGTAAAGGAGGTTTCCCCCTCGAAGAGGCTAAATTATAAGGCATTGATCTATATTTTCTATCTTTTCCTTGAGCTGGTTTCATAACAATAATGGAATGGCCAGTGCCGAAGGATGTAGCTGATATAAGATCCTTCATGAGATTAGTGGGTTATTATAGGCGGTTTGTGCAAGGATTCTTGAGAGTGGCTTATCCTATCACTTCCCTGCAAAAAAGGGGGAAAACTTGTAAATGGAGCACAAAATGCCTAAAAAGTTTTGAACAACTCAAGTATCTGCTCACCACTGTGCCTATATTAAGCATAATAGATCCAGGAAAGGACTATGTGGTGTGCACAGATGTGATTAAGGAAGGATTAGGAGGAGTATTAATGTAAGAAGGTAAGGTAATCACCTATGAATCCAGGAAACTAAAGGAGCACGAGCAAAAATACTCTACTTACGATTTGGAGCTGGCCACTGTCATTCACACTTTAAAAATGTGGTGCCACTATCTGATGGGAATTTTTTTTTTGTTGATCACGGGCCATCACAGCTTGAATAGCTACTTCAATCAGCCTACTTTAAATGCTAGGTAGACGTGGTGGGTATATTTCCTAAGTGGATTTGATTTCGGAATCAAACATCCAAAGGGGAAATAAAATCGAGTAGATGACGCCTTATGTCGAAAGGTACATTGTGTCTATGAAATTGCTTGCAGCGAGGGGCGGACTACTCTCAATGAGATGATTACGAAGGCAACAAAACAAGATCAGAATTATCAGCAAATAGGACAGCAAGTTCAAAATCGAACCAGTCACGAATATCAATAAGGCTATGTGATGGATGTTGTCGTCATGTTGAGATACAAGAAGAGACTATATGTACCCGACAAAAGTAATATTAAAAGTTCGATTTTAGATGAATTTCATAAGAGTCCTTATGCTGGACATCCGGGATACCAAACACTGATTACAACACTCCAGAAAGAGTACCACTGGTCGGGTATGAAGAAAGGGGTAGCAAAATATTTGACATGTTGCTTGGAATGCCAACAAGGCAAAATAGAGCATCAACACCCTGTTGGGTTATTGCATCCTCTACCAATTCTGGAGTGGAAGTGGGAAACCATTTCCATGGATTTCATAATAGGATTACCCAAATCCAAGAGAAACAATAACTCCATCATGGTGGTGGTAGACAAATTAAGCAAATAAGTCCATTTTATACTTGTACAGTCCACTTTCAGAGCGACACAAATTTCTAATATTTTTATGCAAAACATTTTTAGGCTGCACGGGTTACCTAAAACTATAATTTTTTATCGTGATGTAAAATTTACATTAGTCTTTTGGAGAACTCCGTTTGAGGGATTGGGGAATTAATTGAATTTCAATACTGCTTATCATCCTCGGACTGACGGACAAACAAAATGAGTGAATCAAGTTGTAGAAGATATGCTAAGATCATATGTGATGCAGCAACCATCAAAGTGGGAAGACTATCTGCACTTGGTCGAGTTTGCATACAATAATGGATATCATACGTCCCTGCAGATGAGCCAGTTTGAAGTGATGTATGGATGAAAATGCCGCACACCCTCCAGTTGGGGGGGACCAGAGGACAGACTGATGTTGGGCCCCGAAATGCTTAAGGAGATGGAAGAAATGGTCAAGAAGGTACGATCTAATTTAAAGGCAGCCCAAGATAGGCAAAAGAATTTTGCTGACTGGAAGAGAAATTTTAGACAATACCAAGTAGGAGATCATGTGTATGTGAGAATTCGAGCTAAAAGGAGTACATTACAATGGAGTGGGTACACCAAGCTGGCACCCCAGTTTTGTGGGCCATTTCGAATCTTAGTGAGAGTTGGGCTGGTGGCCTACTAGCTCGCCCTGCCAAGTCATATTAAGGGCCACAACGTCTTCCATGTGTCTATACTAAAGAAATATGTTTATTATCCTAAGCACGTAGTCAGTTTGCATGACATAAAAATAAGGCAGTATCATAGGTATGCCAATCAATTTGGTTGTTAAAGGAAAAACTGACTTAAGTATTGTGTGTTTTAGGTCGAGCCGAAAGGAGAATTCATGGTCAAGCTACTGAATATACTCAAATGGAGAGAAGTAATGCTGCGGAAATGAGCCATCACCCAGGTTAAAGTGCAATGGTAGCACTTTGGGCCAGATGAGGCCACCTGGGAGGATTAAAAACTCATGAGAGAAGCTTATCCAGGGTTGTTTGTGGCCAAAAAGCATCAGGACAATGCTCGTTTCCAGGAAGGGGAGATGTAATGTCCCTAGAAAGCTGTAATTATTTTATTTACTGCAATAAAAACAAACTGAATAATTATTGTTACTACTTGTTTGAATTGAATAATATTGTTAATTATTGAAAATGAGAAATGATTTGAGTATTAGTAGATCTTGTAACTGTGAAAATAAACCTTAACTACCTCCCTTGACTGTGAAAGGCTTCCAAAGAAAAGGAAGTGGGGGGAAGGAAAACCTATGCTGAAATGTCAGGTAGTAAAGGGAATAATTTCTAAGTCTGGTGATGAACAGATAGCATAAGCACTCAGTGCGAGCAACTTGCAGAAGACTGTGGTCTTGTGAGCAAGCTAGGGGGAGATTTTGGTCCCAAAAGATTAATCTCAAAATAGAGGTGACCATTGTCATTGGAGTGCTTTACTTATAAACAATTCAAGTAAGTGGAATTTTCTGGAAAAACCAATCTATTGCATAAAACTAAATTTATATGTGTCTGTTATAGTGAATGGAATATATGTAGTGGAATGCCTAAGACTGAAGTGATACTTGGAAATACCAATAGTAGGGTTACTACTTGATTGATTAACTACCGAAAACAAAAAATTAGAGTCAAGTCCACCTAGTTACCTTAAGTATTAGTGATCTTTTACAGTAGCAATCATTATTTTTCAGAGCTAGATAATTATCGATAATCTGGAACATACTAGTTGTAGAAATGAATTGTACAGGTCTTTTAATGCTAGAAAATGGATTTTTAACTGAACCACTGTGTTAATGAACCGATGAACCACCTCTCTATTGATTATGCAAAATTAGAAGTGCATAGCAGAAAATCAACTAAGGTTACAAAGAATGCTAGTGCCCAATTGAGGTAAGAGTCAAACCTCCAGGTTAGTTAACGCAGATTAAACCCCTGAGAGCTGAAATATGACACCTAATAAGGGTCGATATAGTAGGGATATTATGAGTAGTTACCCTAAGATACATTGGGCTAGCCGAATGGACTTTTAATAAACCATAAAGCTTGGCAGGATCTCCCTAAAACCCTATATGGGAATGAAACACCATGCTGTCAGCACCCACATAATCAATTTCCAAACAGGTTAATTGAAAAGTACTAGATATTACAACGAAAAAATGCAAGATTGTAGACATTCCTTCTTGTAGATGAAAAATACTAAAATGAACTAAACACAGAGCTGAGTAATTTTATAGGCAAGGGAAATAAGAAAAACCTTGACTCATAATAACACAATGAATTCCAACCATTCCAAACTATACAGAAAACTAAGAACAATAATATCAAGAATAGATTAAAAAGCAACAAACATATATAAGTCGAACTAGATTCTCAAATTTACATTTCATATGGAACTAGAACCATAGAATATAAAGGAAAAGTACACGTCATTGAACCCCAAGTCTCCAAAAATTGGACTATCACGTCTTAATCAGAGAAATGTAAAATCCTTCACAGATTAAACTTGGAAAGTATGTCGGTGTGGTCATAGTCTCAAGACCTGCATCCAGAAGCTAAAACCCTCGATTATACAAAGAAAAGTCCATGCATACACCTCTTAAAATATTGAAGGCATTTTCCTGATAACAATTAACTTATAAATAAAAAGAAAACTAGTATTACTCAAGAGAGTTAGAGCTCTAGCCTGAAGCAACGAAGAGAACCATCCCTATCGAACAAGCACCAGACCGAAGGTTTTCTTACCTAGAAAAACCCTCGGGTGATGAAATTATTCAAGAGGATTTCCATACGGTAACAGCTTATAGACCCCAGACCCATAGCGAAGACTCCTACAAAATAAAACACACCACAATTATCGTTAGCAATAGAGCTGCAATTGTTAGTAATAATTAGTCAAGTTTAAAAAAAAACATAGCAGAATCACATCTGTATGCCATGCTTACCCGGGGTACATTTGCCGGAGGGAAACCATGACCTGATTAATGAGAATCCTCCAAGCCCATGAAAGCGAAGAGGAATCAGAGTAGGTGCCAAGGAAGAAATAGTAAACTAAGGCATAGTTTCTGCATACAGGGATGTGTAATTCTCTAGAATGACCCCCAACTGTAGGATCGTGAACCCACGGCTTCCACTGTTGATTCGACGAGAGACCTGAGATGAGTAGTTGTGGTAGGACAAGCCTACCTGTGCCACGTACTAGGGATGGAACAAGAAATTAATACCATAACCAAAATATCAACACCAATGTAACAATTTATTAAGTTATAAGTCTGTTGAAAGGATCAGAGTGGTTGCAAAAGCATTAGGATTGGCAGCTTGTGGTATGGAGGGAATTCCCATAACACGAATAATAAATGGAGCCCACAAACAGTGTCACTTAATCCAAAAATTGAGAACCCAGAATTTATTCAGAAATCATATCATTTATATACGGTTGTACTTACATCATAATGAGTATTGTATAGTTCTATAACAATTTTAACTTTGTCTATATATATATAATATATATATATATATATATATATATATATATATATTATATTATTATATCTTATGATGTTTTATCATATGTATTGAAGTGGAGTTGTGATAGTTGCCACTTGAAGTGATGTATAACAAGGATTTGGGCTGGTTCAACAATCATGGCAGACAAGAGTTCAAACTGAACGTTTACATATCTTTACAAAATTATTTGGGGTGTTGGCCGGAAGAGGAGGAGAGACTGAACATGTTTCTTCTGTACTGGCAGCGTTCTTGTTGTGTCATGGTGGATTGTTTATCGCTGGTTACATGCAATTTTACAGGAAACACACAACATGTTGTTATGGATGATGATTCTTGGTTTATGAAAGTGACAACCAAAATACTGACAGAAAAGTTAGTTTTGGATTACGGTGATGTTTTCTATCAAAACGGTTGGGGTTGGAGTTACCCATTGTCATACATCTTGCGAAGAATGACTTCTCACCGAAAACGCTACAACTGCAGGTGAAAACAGGCAATCAATAATCACATGTAAAGTGACTGGCATGGCATTTGTTTCTGCAAAAATCTATATGATCTTTTTGGTTCTCTGATAATTAATTCAAAAATTTTCCCCTAATTTTTGGATGATTTTTTTAGTTTTTGAGATGTTATCCATTTCTTAAGATGCTATAAAAAGCTAAACAAAACCAAAAATTGATATTGTTATTCGAATTCAAGATTTTGTGATCTATATGCGAAATATTTCAAACAAATTTTGAAAAAAATTATATTGGTACATTTAGATCAACAAATTTCAAATCAATTAATGTGGTTTATCATTCTGACACAATATGTGCAGAACAAAATCCTAAATATTTTTATTAAAATGAAAAATCATATATAAAGGATTCATACACCCAATCTCTCATATGCCCATCATTTTAACCCAACAAGTATAAAGGTATATTTCTTAAAATTTCATTATAATGTTTGCATTATTCCTATCATCTCAATCATAAGAGATATTTAACGCAAATCTTAAAATACATTTAAATATTTCACAGAATCTCAAAATACATTTAACTCAATTTATTGAGAATTCATATTGTGTTTCTGTTGAGACACTCTCTAGTTTAGTTTAGTAGAGTACACTTGTTGTAATGCAATGCCCCTAAAAATTTAATTTCAAAATATATATATAATTTAAATAGTTAAAATAAATTGAACTTAATTAAGTTATACTTCAAATATAATCTTAGAAAATTTAATAGTAATAGTAACTTTCTATAGCTCAAATTCACATAATTGTATATATGTGCGTGTGTGTGTGTGTGTGTGTGTGAATTATCGTGAAATATATGGTATTGTGTTTAAGCAGTTAGAAATATGTTGTACCTTGTACCTTAAATTAAGAAGTTAGAAAAGAACATAAACCCCTACCCAAATTGATTCCCAAAAGCCTCTAGAAACGCCACATGGAAATTGTAAAAAAATGCATGATTTCCTCTTGTTTTTCTAAAATTGTCAACTAATATTTGTCTCAAAGAAGCCTCTAAAAGGATTAGAGTGGCAACATTCTTGTGGTATGTTATGATTTTGTTTTTTAATGAGAAACCTATGAAATATGAAGGGTGGCCAATCCAGTGTAAGAATGAGGTGGAGAGAGATGAAATGTGAAGGGCAGCCAATCCAATGTAAGAATGAGGTGGAGAGAGAAGGCGTAAGTGATAAGGATTATGTTTTTTTTCCTAAAAGTTATGGAAATTTTGGTTATATTTTGAAAAAATTCGGTTGGCAATTTTGTAAATCTAAGTAAAAGTTATTGAATTTCTTAATTTTAGGTGCTTTAAAAGTTTTTGATCTAAGTAAAAGTTGTTAAATTTCATAATTTTAGTTTCTTTAAAAGTTTTTGATGGTGTTGAATCTATTTCCACTGTCAAAAACATGATTCAAACACTCCTCTACAAGATTTTTTGAAATTCTTTTGCCTGAATTCCAACCACTTTTACTATCCGAGCAATTCCTCCACCTATATATACCTCTCCTTTTGAATCTAAGTGTTCCATGTATTTAACTAACGAGTGCTTAAATTTTCTTTGTTTGTCTTCTAAATTCAAGCCCTATTGTGTTTTCGTGTCATATTATTAAGTGGCAAAAAGCTACGAGAATTGTTTGTAACCACAGTGTTGGAAATAATTATTGTTGAAGATAATGGAGAATATCTTAGAATAGTGTGAGTTTGTTCACGAGACCTTAGGATAGGAATTAGTTTCTATTTCTTAGGTTATGGTTCTAACTTCCCTAAATCTACAATAACTATATAATGTGTGATGTACATGGAAAATGTAGAGCATTCTACAAAATCAAACTCTCCTGGTTCAAACTCTCTTTCGTGGAGTTGACCAGTGGCTATCTTTTTTATTAATTAACGTCAATTTTTAACATGGTACCAAAGCTGCAAGGTTGAGGAACCTATATGCTGAGTGAGGGATTTTCCCGGTGCGACTAAGGGGAAATCGTCACGTGGTTTTGAGGAGAAATCACGCTGATCCCACTATGGGACTTGCCCATATTTTTATTTTTTCGACTGTCGCAAATTTGTGTTGTACAATTGTGTCGATCATCGTGAATTCATGGTGCTAGATCGTGCCTACTATGCAAACAAAAAAATAGGTGGTTGCGTGTCTCTGTTTTTGAATTAGATGTGGAAAAAGGATGTGGGATCAAACAGTGTTGGAGACCATTTGGAGGAGGCCACATAATGGAGGCTTGAGACCTGCAAGAAGGCTACGTGGAGAAAGCCGGAAGGAGGCCGAGGTTGCTGCTGTCTTTGACATAGATCTGGGGCAAAAAAAAATCTTGTCAAGTTTTTTTTTAATCACCAAGATCAATAATCAAATGATTGAAGCATACTTGAATGAGCATAACAAGTTCGATGGATCCAATTATGTGAATTGGAAATTCATGATGCAGACTCTGTTAGAAGTGCAAAGTGCTTGGACAATTGTGAATGGGGATGAGTAGAAGCCAACAGTTGGATCAGCATCGATCCCAGACTGGGAGAAGCAAGAAGGTAAAGCAAGGATGTTGTTGAAGTTGTCAGTGAAAGACTCCATCATACCACATATCAGAGAATGTAAATCAGCAAGCGAAATTTGTGGAATTTTGAAGGATTTGTATGAGATTAGGAATACAAATAGTCTTCTATTCTTGAAGAACAAGATCTTATCCCTGAAGATGGAGGAAAATGAAACAGTTGTTACCTTCATAGCGAGGATCAAAGATCTGAAGAACAAATTGGCAGACATTGGTGATATAGCTGCAGACACAGATCTAGTAACCATTACCATGAATGGTGGACTGATGACTACCAAATATTCATCACTGGGATAAATGAGATAAAGAAAATCCCAAAGTTTGAAGAACTGATGGGAATATTAATGCCAGAAGAAGAAAGAAGATTGACTCTGAAGCCCTAGAGTGTAGATCTTGCATTGGCAGTGAAAAAGAACTTCTTCAAAGGAAAAGGAATTTTGCAACAACAAAATAGAGGAAACTCACATAAAAGACCAAATCAGACTCAAGGTATGCATCCGAATAGAAACAACTATGAAATTAAATGTTTTTATTGTGAAAAACTTGGTCATATCGCTAGGGAGTGCAGGAAGAAGAAATATGATGAACAACAAAAGAAACATAAATGACAAGCAGGTCATCTTGCAAATGGAAATCATATGCAAAACTTCAGATATTTCATGGTAGACTTTGATGAGAATGTTGATGCAAACATCTGGTATGTATATTCAGGAGCATCAACACATATGACAGGGAACAAGTAATGGTTCGAAGATTTTAAAGAAATCAAAGATGGAGCACAAATCAACCTAGGTGATGATAGAAGTCATGAGATCAAAGGGTGTGGAAAAATTTCTGTCATTTTACCTAATGGAAATGTAAGACACATTCATAATTTCATGTATGTTCCCGGTGTAACAAAGAACTTGATTTATGTATCCATGATTACAGATCAAGATCTCAAAGTTGAATTTTTAAAATCTAACTATTATATTAAAGATCTGTTAGATGGTATGACAATTATTGCTATAGGAATCCGAATAGGAGGTCTGTACAAATTGGATGTAAGACCAGCACTAGTTTGAGCTTTGACAACAATGAGTTTGACTACAGAAGAGCTATGACATCAAAGATTTGGTCATATCAACCATACTGATTTGTTGTTATTTCATAAAAAGGAAATGGTAAGAGATCTTCCTATGTTAAAGCAAGTGCATAATGATTGTGATGCTTGTACATTATAACACATGCATAGAGAGGAATTCCTTGTTGGAGTAGAGAAGAAATAGAGAGACATACTTGAATTAGTGAACACAGATCTTTGTGGACCCATGCAAACAAAGTCATTAGGAGGTGCACTGTATTTTTCACTGTTTATTGATGACTGCACAAAGTTTTCTTGGGTATACTTTTTTGAGTAAGAAAAGTCACACATTTGAATACTTTAAGCAATTCAAAAACATGATTGAAAAGAAAACATGGAAGCATATAAAATTCTCCACTCCAATCAAGGGGGAGAATACAGGAAGGGTGAGCTTATCAAGTATTGTAAAGACCATGGGATATTATAGTAATTCACAGTACCCCATACTCCTCGGCAAAATGGAGTAATAGAAAGAAAGAATAGAATATTGGTGGAATGTGCTAGGAGCATGTTGAAAGGTAAGGATATTTCAAATGGTTTTTGGGCTGAAGCTTTGAATACTATAGTTTATTTGAAAAATAGGAGTCCTACAAAGAGTCTTGAGTTTGAAACTCCTTATGAAGCATTATATGGATTTAAACCCAAGATAAAACATTTAAGAGTGTTTGGGTTTAAAACATTTGCGCATATTCCAAAGGAAGACATAAGAAAACTAGATTTAAAAGCCGTCAGATGTACCTTTATAGGGTATTGTTCACAATATAAATCTTATATATTATTTAATCCCTCTACTCACAAAATTTTCGTTAGTAGAGATGTCATATTCCATGAGAAGGAACATGAAGAATCTAATAAGCGCAATAAGGAATGTGATATTCTGTTCTTGGTGGAACAAGGAAGTGATGAATCGGGTGATAGGAATGAGTAGCAACAACAACAACAACAGTAGCAGGAAGGAAAAGAAGAGAATTAAGATGAAGTAGTTAAGCCGAGTCTAGCAAAGGAAACTCAAAATAGGTCAGAAGCTACACCAATGCTCAGAAGATGAAGTAGGCAGACTCAATTTCCTGCTAGATACATGGAATGTTTTTTTATAACTAGTATGATGAATGTTGTTGAATCTTATAGTTATAACGAAGAAAATGAATGTAGTGAATGGAAAATGGCTATGGAACAAGAATATGAAGCTATAATTCGGAACAACACTTGGGAGCTAGTTGAACTTCCTAGAGGGAAATAAACCATAGGTTGTAAATGGTTGCATAAACCGAAGATTAATGCAGATGGAACCATAGATAAATGAAAAGCTAGATTGGTAGTAAAGGGGTATTAAAAAAAAGAAGGCATTGACTATGAAAATACCTTTTCCCCTATAGCTAAACTAAATACCATTATAATGTTAATTGCTTTAGCTATTAAGAAACATTGGATGATTCACCAATTAGATGTAAAGTCTGCATTTTTAAATGGAGAATTGAAAGAGGAGGTTTATCTAGAGCAACCTGAGGGGTTTGTCACGAAAGGGAAAGAACATTTAGTCTGTAGATTAAAGAAAGCTCTTTATGGACTAAATCAAGCACCCAGGTCTTCGTATGAAAAGATTGATTCATTTCTTCTACAACTTAGCTACAACAAAAGTAAAAACCACCCTAATCTGTATACCATGAAAGATGAACAGGGGCACATAGTGTTGATTTCTTTGTATGTAGATGACTTAATTATTATAGGTGATGTTATTGCTCTAATAAGAGAAATCAAGCAACAAATGTCAAAGGTGTTTGAAATGAAAGACCTTGGTGAATTAAGATACTATTTGGGTCTTGAGATTTGGACAGGTTCAGGACAAACTTTTCTGTCCCAGGGTAAGTATGTCAAAGGTCTACTGGAAAGATTCAGGATGGATCAGTGTCAGGTTGCAGCAGTACCATTACAACAAAAAATTAAACTTCAGAGTGAGGATGCCTCTAAAGAGGCAGATCTGACACTTTATAGACAGCTGGTTGGGAAACTAATCTACCTGACCACTACTAGACTAGATTTGGCTTATGCAGTAAGTGTACTAAGTCAATACATGTCCAAGCCACTTGAGACTCATTAGAATGCAAAAAAATGTGCTTTGAGGTATCTACAAGGTATTGTAGACTATGGTATTATTTATACTGATTTCTCTAATGTTAGATTGACAAGATTTATAGATTCAAATTGGGCTCGAAATGTAGACAACTGCAGATCCATAATAGGTTATGCATTCAACAATGGATCCAGGGTGATTACATGGAGCAACAAGAAACAAAACACAGTTTCCTTCTCTTCAGTAGAAGCAAAGTATCAAGCCATGTGCACAGCAACGTGTGAGGCAGTTGGGTTGTGGAGACTTCTCCAGGATGTCGTGGAAGAACAAAAAGATGCAACAACAATTAGATGTGACAATTAGAGTTCAATCAAACTTGCTAATAATCGAGTGTTTCACAAGAACACTAAACACATTGATACATAATTCCACTTTGTCAGGGAGAAATTAAAATCAAAAGAAATCCATCTTGTGTATCATAATAAATGTGATAATGTTATAGACATTTTCACCAAGCCTCTTGGCAAGATTAAGTTTGAAATTTTTAGGGAGATTTTAGGCATATTTGTGAACCCCTTCTCCATTAAGGGGGAGTGTTGAATATAATGGAGAATATCTTAGAATAGTGTGAGTTGGTTAACGAGACCTCAGGATAGGAATTAGTTTCCATTTCTTAGGTTATTGTTCTAACTTCCCTAAATATATGATTACTATATAATGTGTGATGTACATGTAAAATGTAGAGCATTCTGTAGAGCCAAACTCTCCTAGTTTAGACTCTCTTTCATAGAGTTGACCAATGGTTGTCTTTTTTATTATCAAACATCACTTTTTAACAATTACACCCACCTAATAGATTAATCACCAAACACCCCCTCACCCATGACATGTCCAACACCTCAAATACGCGCCACCGCCATGCCTATTGGGTTTCAAAGGGGAAACACCGTTTGGATTCCTATTGAGTTTTGAAGGGGCAGAACCGCCTGGATTCATATTGAGTTTTGAAGGCGAAACACTACCTAGATTCATCAAGTTTTGAAGTGGAAGCACTGCCTGGATTCATTGCAATTCGAAGAAGCAAAACTGATATTTTAAATATATGTAACCAATTTAGTTTTCTGGTATAAATTGAGATGAGGCATAGCATAAATAGATATAGTTGATGTTGTATGCAGTTGTAACTTCATTTCTCCCTTGTAGAAGAAGTAGTAGTTTGTTGTTGTCATGTAGAGTCAGGATGCACAATACGAGTAGTTGTAATGCAGCTGTAACTGCTTTGACCTACTGTAAATTCATGTCTCGTCTTATGTTTTAATTGAAAAACCATAGTTGTGTTGTCTTTTGAGTGTATTTCTTTTGTGTTATTTTTATGCTCAACTGTGTTGTATTCTGACTTTCAATTGGTATCAAAGAGCTGTGTTGAAGTCATTGTTGCCTGGTGTCCTATCCTTTCACGTGGGTAGTCACAACCAAAGTTTAGAGGGGATCATGTAACAAAATGTTAGATAAGAGGTAGAGGCAATGAACTAAAATGTTCAAGGAGCTCATAGAAAATTTTCAGAAGAGTGGAGAAGTGGCAGCAAGGACAAGTGCATGAGGAAGAATGGACATGTGGACTAGGCACATTAATATTTTCTTAATAAAGAAATTAAATTTAAATTAAAGTAATTTTACATATTGAATAAAATAGTAATTTACAAAAAAAATGACATCTTTCGACCTTTTTCATATTCAAAAAAAAAAATTAAATTTAATAATTTAAAAACTAAAGTTAACAATATCATAAACTTGTTAATGGTGGGGTAGAATATGCATAGATAAGGTGTTTTATTAAAGCACTATTTGGTGAAAAGGTCATTGGTTTTAATCGAGTGGGAAAAAATCCAACCATGGTAAGGGTTGTTGTCGCCCAGGTAGGTTGTGATCCTGGGTAATTTTGATGGTTTAGATGCTCCTATGTTTTGACTAATCAAGATACAAGTTAACCATACTAGTCACCTCATGACTCACATTACCTAACACAAAAAAAATATATCGTAAACTTGTATATTTTTCAAATTTAGATTATTTATTTCATATATCTAAATATATTTCATAAGTATATTTCAAAATAATATTTAATTTCCAAATTTGGATTATTTATTTATTTTATATTATTTATAATTTTTTATTGGGTGAGGAGCCTTGATGTGACATAATTCCCCTAATGGAAGGCATTTTATTTTCAGTGTCTGTCAATGCCTCACAAACAATTTTTAAATGAGAAAAACTTATTATTTTTATAAGTGACCATTCTGTTAGTCAGTGTTGTGACATGGCATTAACATAATGCTTTGAGCACATTCTTTAAGTAACTAGAGGGGTTCTTTGGTTAGTGCTCTAACATTGAAAGGAAGATAGGTATATTGGTAGTGCGCTTATTTGGTTAGTGCTCTAACACTGAGATTATTTTCTTTTGCTAATATGTCTATCTCTTGTTTAATTTTTTTCCATTTATCCCTCTCAAATTTGAATATATGAGAATTAAAATAGATTTATACTACTAATTAATAAATTAATTGAATTTGTGTTAGAGTAATTTTATATATTGGAAAGAAAAATTGAAAAAAAAAATTCGGTCAACTTCATCATATTAAAAAATTATAAAAAAGTCTAAACTTCAATAAATTATAAATTAATTAAAATTAACAATATAAAAAACTTATTTGATTTCCAAATTTAATTTATTTATTTTATATATCTAAATACATTTCAGTGTTTACATTTTAAAAAAATGGCATTAATGTTTTTAATCTAATAAAATCACACTCAACCTTTTCATATTAATTCTTTGATAATTTATGAATCATTATGCTATGATATATTTAGGAAAATTATCTCTCTCTCTCTCTATATGTGTGTGTGTGTGTGTGTGTGTGTGTGTGTGAGAGAGAGAGAGAGAGAGAGTAGCCTAACCTATTATTTGAGTAGTCAAATTCTATAGGCATTTAAGCCATCAAAATCATCTTAGAAGGTTCTACTAGCATTTAAGCCGTCAAAATCATCTTAGAATTGAACCCAACCTAGCCCACCAACCCTTAACATGACTACATGTTTCTCCATAGCATTTTGAACCCATGACCTTTATAACATCAAATTCCTTAATAGAAAACCTATCACTCTTTGTTCTATGCCATGTCAGCATATATTTAATAATTTATAATTTAATAATTGAATAATTTAATTAAAATAAATAATTAACCAATAATAAAAAAAATTGGAGAAACACATCACCTAAAACTAACACTTAAATTAGACCTGTTCTCACTACTACAACACCCTCCAAAAATTTCCTTCATTTAAATTTTGGTGCCCCCCTAATGAACATGTCCATTTTGCTTCAAGTCATCAAAGTCATTTCATGTTAGGTCAAGCATTCCAAAGTTTTTAAATATCCTATTGAAAAGCCCTAAGTGTCAATGCACTTTGATTTCACAAGCCTAGGGAAACATTTCCTCATAGTTAACTTTCAAAATACATGCCTAACACACTTCCAAAACGCAGGAATAACACACCTTCCAAACACAAGCTAACACACTTCCTACAAGCAGTGCCAACATAATTTCTAGAAGTAGATCTAATGCGTCTTTAAAAAACCTAGCCAACCCTCCTTGTCACAAGAACATGCATTGGGAAGACTTTCTTGATGTAGGCTCGCTGTTATGAAAACAACTCACAAAAATATAGAAAAGGTAGATGAACGCCTTAGAAATAAGCCTTTTCCTAGGGACAACCTCCTTTACATTACACAAATGAACAATTTTTGGATGAGACAAATGACAAGACCTCCTTTTTATATATAGGAGTCTAAGGGGTCATAATATAATCAGAGCTGGCATAACACTAATAATGTAAGGGACAAATAATATCAGTAGTTGGATTCTATGGAGCACAATAATAACAATAGTGGGACTACGTGGGCACAACAATATAATAAGGGGGTTGTACTAATAAAAATAAGGGGTTACACTAGTAGTGTAGGGACCTAACATGCCCCTCTCCTTCAAAAAGTGTTG
>APFE031313844.1:0-31541 GCA_000404065.3 Pinus taeda
TGCTTATTGCTCCATATTTTGCTGCACTTCTTTGATTTTGTGTTGCCTGAGGTGCTTCTTCTTTTGCTACTTTTGACCACTTTCCTTTTGGCGTAAATGGGAACCATTGGATATCGGAGTTCAACGGATGAGGTTGTCAGAAGATTAGCGGCCAAGATTAAGTTGCACAGATTAGGATCAGGCGATGAACAATGGAGATTAACCAAAGGTGCTAATGGAAGAGGAAACTAGAGGAGTCATCGCAACTGTCGATGGTTTAGATCAACGGTCATCGACCTCGAACAAGTCCGGATGTTAATCGAGAAGAGATGTGGGATTTCACGAGGAGATAGTATTTTGGGTGGGGTAGAAACCATAAGTGGTAAAAGGGAGAAGTCACCCAATTCCACTGATCGAGCGACACGTAACATCGGAGGAGAGAGAGAAAACCACTTTTCAGGCGGGTAATCTTCGTGCTTGTTGTCAGCCTGAAATCGATGGAAGCCATCCAATCCATTGAGTACAGATCGATGGTGGAGAAGGGTTGTGCAAGTTTGATTGAACAAGCTAATCAACAACTGTAAGTATCAAGCGCCAAATCAACATCCTGATTTGATCAGAGATCAGAGAAAGGAGGGGGAAGCACTGCGGAAAAGGCTTGGGAGTGCGGCCCCGACGATAATAGATGCGAATGAATGATTTGTTGAAATATGGTTTAAGTGCTCGGATGGGTTTTTCCCTTGTATACACAAATATATTTCCATTGGCACAAGAAGCACGTCAATTGGAGTCCATGTGCAAAAGTTATGCAACTCAGAAGTTGAACTTCCTATTTTCACACCTATAGCTTGGGAGTATGCCGCGTCAACCCCCATTATTCATGGAAAAGGTGCTAGCCATGTGTTTTTTATGTAAAAGACTCTATAAGATTCTATATTGTACCTCTAGTTAAGAGTTAATGTAGTCAAACTTAACCAATAGTAGGTTATCATGCTGTGTTATAACCAGACCACAAGGAAGAGGAGGAATTCCATTCTTTCGAGAGAATTTTATTCCATAGTTGAGAAAAAATAGCCAGGAGGGATAGGAAGTAGATTACACAGAGAGGATATTTGCACTGTAGTAGCCCACGGGCCACAAACATTACTTCTTTGCACATGCAGCCTTATTTTCTAGACAAAGAAAGAGAGCAAAGCAACCTCACCTTCCAGCTGAGTTTTCTCCAAAAACGGTTTCCTAGAGCATATTTTGTCTCTTATGTGTGTATGTGAGCGCTATTTTATCATTCTCTATTTTCCGCATAATTTCCATTCACATGCATGCACTAATTACTGTTAAATCTACAACTCTTGAAGTTTAATAAAATTGTAATAGTGTAAAAATTTAGAATTTTAATATATTAATATCAAATCTATTATGATGTACTATCCAGTGGAATATCCACAACAGTTTACAGATTAGTTGAGAAAGAAGAAGAAGTAGAAGATTGTTATACTGTCAGAAATTCTCCCTAGCAATCATGCATTTCATTGAGAAGATAATTCCAATATTGAGAGTGCATTCTATACTTCTTTGAGAGAGAGAAAGCTTGCAAGGAGATTGAGAAAGGAACTTCCTGTTTGAGGATTTTTTAGCACCATTACTTAAACAATTCTCTCTAAGTGTATTTTATTCATCTATTGTAGCTCTTCAACATTCAACAAACAATAAAAGGGACCCTTTTCCTATTCTCTATTGATGTGTTTGCTTCATTAAACATTTCTTATGTGTTGTCTAGTATAGTATTTAGTTTATGTTTATTTATGCATTGTTTCCATTACTTTCAATGCTTTGTTTGTCCATGTTTTTCCACTAACAATAACTAATTTCTTGTATTCTCCTTGTTGGTTATTGTAACTTATTTTTATTTTAGCAATAAGTTTTACTTTTACTTTTATGTTAAAAAAAGAAAGAAATATATATAAGAAATAAAAAATAAAAAGAGAAAAAGAGAAAAAAAGAAATGAATAAAAGGGATTATAAAAAAAATAATAATAAATAAATATATTCCCAAAAGGTGTGCCTACTTAAATGACACTTCATAGTTTAATTATTTTTATTTTTAAATAAAAAAATGTGTTTGATTTGACTGCCCCTCGACAGCATTAAAATATTGCGACAATCAATGGATGAGATCGTCCTTGCTCTGATCAACGGTGGAGGATAAGTTCAGGATCCCCTTGCACTTTGGAAGGTTAACGGGGGAAGGGGGTTTGAAAAGATGAACCTTGCATATCGCTCAACCATACGTGGCAGCCCCACATGAAGTTTGGGATCCCCCCATCAATACCATTAACTGCCTACCCCCCTCCCCGCAAACCACTTTTCCTTCCCACCTTCACTCCCACTCCCACTCATATATTTCCACTTTCCTTTCTGCTATTTTCTCCTACCAAACAACTATATTACTGTCAAATAATTAAATCCTTCCCGCCAACGTCTATTTTTATTCATTATACATGAAAAAATGGTTATAATCTTTTAATCCTTTTAAATCTGCTCTTTTAAAACATCTCATTACCCTGCATACTCCTTTTTCACCATTTCTCCTTTCAACATCACAAGTGCAACCCAGAATTTTAGAATTGCGCAACCATCTTCTTACGCCAATGATTATAGATAGCCTAGTAGTTTGCCACCCTAGCTAGTAATTTGTTGTTTAAAATGTCTTCTCACAAAAGAAAATCTAAAGCAACTGTATAAATCCCTACATTACCCTCTGTCATTAATCTATATGAGCTCCCTCTGGTCGATACCCAATATAAAATCTGAGAGACCAAGTGCGATTTCGATCTGTATGACCTCCACAACTAGGAAAATTAGAAATTCCAAGATGCTAGTGATGAATTGAATATCTAGGAGTCTTTCTTGCCCCAATTTGTCTTTCTCCAAAATCATCCATTCCCATAATTTGTCACCTAGTGCCATCTTAGGTATCTTCCGAGTCAAAGGGTTGTAATTTCCTAAAACAATGAAGTTTTATTCGCCATCACACCTGAATCCATATGACAAGCAATACAAATCTATTTCCAAGCCCATGTATACCCCGTTTCTACTAATTCCCTCATGGAAATCTATTAGAAACTTACATTTCCACAGCGAGATCATATTTTTGAGTCATTCCTACCTGAAAATTCTGAATTACCTAGAAATAATCCACCCTATTCCATGCAATCTTTCTAGAAATTTCAAGGCAACTTATTTCCATGGTCGCATATTTGTTAGGTTGTCATACCGTTCTGTGGGCAAATGAAGTGGTACTAGGATTTTTGTTAGTTTTTTCTGTGGGTAATAAACCTTCATTGATTTTTAATTACTATGAGTTTCGATCAGATATTATTCATGATCAATTTATAAAGTTTTCTATTGAAGGTTCATTCAAACATCAACTAGTTCTTGTATATTTACTTTTATTTCATCAAGAAGAAAGGTTTAAATTCCCATTGCAGAATTTAGATGCACAAGGAAAGCCTTAATCTATTATTTAATGTACTTCCTTGGTAAGGAAGAACACATAAGAGTATTCCTTGAATGACTTTGTAAACCAGTTTTTTCATATGTCCTTATGTCTTCTCAGCAAAGATATACTACCAAGGATTTCACCTAAAATTAGAAGAATTTTGTAACTTACTAAGCAAGCTAAAGTTGGAGACTAGTACCTTTACCATAATTATACAAATATCATAGTATATGGTTGTGAAATCCCTCCCTACAGGTTACCAATGTTTGTGCCATTAAGGATCTTTTCCTTAGAATACATCAGGAAAACAAAGAATATCGTTGATTTGCATTTTGTATCTAGGATGCAGAAAGCACAATTCAAGATGAAGGCACAGATTGGCCGTTTCATTGTTAATATGACAGCAATAGAGAAGGAGGTTGAAATCTATTAAAGCAGATGAAATTCAAGTTGAGTTTTACTTGGTCCTATGATCCCCTGGGAATTATTTCAAGGTTAAGAGTTGAGCAGAAAACAACACCTTATGCACATACAACCATGCCAGAGATAGAACAATATGAAAATCAAGAAGAATGGAAGGAAAATACATTACATGAAGCTGAGGAACAAATTTCTAGTCAAAAAACTTCCCAAACTCCAGTTCCCCAAGAAAAAGAAACCAAAAGTCAAGAGAAATTATATCTCCTACGAACTTAGAAACTCAAGCTACAATTTTCACAGTCTTTAAAAGGAGAAAGAAAATAAACACTAACGAAGAGTCCTCAAAAGGAAATAATTAACAGGAGCAGCCTACAACAGTGCTATCAGGATTTCCTACTACTTCCTTTCCACAAATTGAAGATATGACAACAAATCCTCCTATGTCATCTGTCTCTCAAGCTATAGTGCAACAAAATATTTTTACTAGATATAGAGAAATAAAAAGGAAGAATGAAGCATTAAAGGCCTCTACTTATTCTGAATTTTGGAGAAAGTATTCAATTACCCAACATGGAATTTTGTCTGCACTTGATACTTAAAAGGAAAAATTTAAATTAGACTTCCTAGAACCTAAGGCTCCAGTCCCTAAAAGTGCAAAAGATGATAAAACATCCATATTTTCTTTTGATTCTAAGGAAATTCAAGCAATTGATCAAATTGACCTTCATAAGTGTTGAAAAATGTGCAACAAGAAATGTTAAATTTAGAATGTGCTAAAAATAGGAATCCTAAAAATAGCATGTATGAAAATAGCAATTTGGCCAGTGAGGTCATTGGCCACCTTGGGTGAGAGGCGAAACTACTAAAAATAGAAAGTTCTAAAAATAGCATTTCTAGGTCCCTTCCTATTTATAGAAGTCCCTGGTTTATCTATAGGAAGTAAAAACGAATTTGGTCTTAACAACATTTTAAAATATTAATTAATTAATCTCCATGAGTTAATTAGTTAAGTAAAAACAAACTTGAAGTCTATGTGAGGACATGTAATAGTTTATATATTAATTGGTGAATTTATCCATCAGTTAAAGAGATAAGGATGAATTGTAATTAGTTGGCTCAGTTAACTAAGTCAAGTCCAGTTAGATTTATTTAACAAGTTGTTAAATTAATGAGATTCAGTTTGTTAATGCTTGCATGCATGTAACAACTGGTATTTTCAAATAACTGAATATTATAGCTTAAATAACTCATGCATGCCGGTTCAGACAAAGACCCAGTTGAGATCAGGGAAGGGACAATGTACTGTCAGTTGGATGAATATTTTTCCTATAAAAGAAGCTCATCCATGATGAGGATTTATCTCCTTCAGGTTTGTGTAGTTATTTCAGAGGTCAGTGTTGTGTGTGAGGTGAGAATCACACAGGTTGCAACTGGAGGACCCAGGAAAAACTATGCATAGAAATGGGAGGCTTGGAGGGTAGAGGAGAAGGTTTGTGAGAAGCCTTTCACTGTCTATGAACAGCAGAGGGATTGTATTGAGAGTTGGATAGCTTCTGAGCTAAGGCTTTGTGTAATCCGGACTATATTTCCGCTTGTATGATAATACAGAGATGGGGTTTTAGGCAGGTGCTTTCCTTGGGTAAATTCTTCTATGTTATGTGTGATTGATTCCTTCATATCATTTATATGTGTTCTTCTTGATGTTGCTCATGTTCGATTAAGCTTCTGCTAAATTGGTTGTAGAAGTAGATCTAGTATTATGCTTTAGTACATTGCATATATCAGTTTGATCTATAGGTGGTGAAATTTCTACATGGTATCAAAGCTAGCTGATTTGTAGAAAAATTCTACATGGTATCAGAGCTAAGCTGATATGTAGAAAAATTCTACAAAATTCTACGTGGTATCAGAGCAAAGGTGATCAAGGAGAGAACAATATACTGAGAGGAGATTTCAAAGTTTTGAGTTTTGGACCCGGAGTTTGTAGAGAACATCTGAAAATTTTTGTACAAAATTTTCAAAAATAAATAGTAGACTTGGATTCCTTGTGGAAAAATACCCAAAATAAAAAAAAACAATCGGCTGAATTGGATTTCGGATGAGTGAGATATCACTGATTTAAAATCAGCTCTTTTTCTAGAAAATTTCGTGACGGCAGGAAAGTGGAAATATATTGGTGTGCTAGCCAAGAACCTATATACATATGAGATACAAGATGCATGCAAAGCCTTGAGGAGCAAGGCAAAGGTTAGAGACTTGGTGGTTGAGAGGGAGAGTATACTACCTCTCAACATGCAACGTTAGAAGAAGTTTCAGACAATTGTGGAGGAGCCACGATTGGTGCAGCATCTTCAAGAGGCTGTGGAGCAGCCACAACAGGGGAAGATGAGTGGATATCAAGTAGAGACATCTACTCATGCAGAGACCTCCAGTAGGGGAAAACTTCGAGCCAGGTGGGCAGAGGGATTACATGCAGCCATACCTCCAGGTAGGAGGTGGGGCAATATAGAGTGATCGTCCTAAGGAGGAGGGGCAGGATCCTTGAGGTACCCAACTTCTTGGATGAGACCTTGCTATAGGAGCCCCGATGTGGAGTAGCAAGAACTGACTAATTGGGTACAAACAAATACAAATGGAGTGACAAAGAGAACGACGGTGCAGGGAATCCTAGGATAGCGCATAGCTAGCAGGCTACAACAATGCGAGAGGCACAAGTGTTTTGCATAGTGCCAGGTGGCACAGAGAGGTGTGCAATGGTGCGAGATGCATGGAGATGTTGCAGTAGCAGAGATGTCAAAGAGGGAGCACTTGTCAGCAGCAAGTAGAGCTTCAGCATCAGAGTATGTTCCTAGCCCAACAGAGTGGCCAGTTGGGAGTGTTTTTGTTCCAAGTGTTGATGGAGCAAGTGGACCAGGTAGATGTGTTGCATGCAGAAAATTCCAAAGTTACAAGATCGGGTTCAAGAGGAAGCCTTTCTTGTTGAGAGGGAGTGTTGAAAAATGTGCAACAAGAAATGTTAAATTTAGAATGTGCTATAAATAGGACTCCTAAAAATAACATGTCTAAAAATTGCAGTTTGGCCAGTGAGGTCATTGGCCACCTTGGGTGAGAGGTGAAACTGCTAAAAATAGAAAGTTCTAAAAATATCATTTCTGGGTCCCTTCCTATTTATAGAATTCCCTAGTCTATCTATAGGAAGTAAAAACGAATTTGGTCTTAACAACATTTTAAAATATTAATTAATTAATCTCCATGAGCTAATTAGTTAAGGAAAAACAAACTTGAAGTCTATGTGAGGACATGTAACAGTTTATATATTAATTGGTAAATTTATCCATCAGTTAAAGAGATAAGGATGAGTTGTAATTAGTTGGCTCAATTAACTGAATTAAGTCTAGTTAGATTAATCTAACAAGTTGTTAAATTAATGAGATTCAGTTTGTTAATGCTTGCATGCATGTAACAACTGGTATTTTCAGATAACTGAATATTATAGCTTACATAACTCATGCATGTTAGTTCAGACAAAGACCCAATTGAGATCAGAGAAGGGACAATGTACTATCAGTTGGATGAATATTTTTCCTATAAAGGAAGCTCATCCATGATGAGGATTTATCTCCTTCAGGTTTGTGCAGTTATTTCAGAGGTCAGTGTTGTGTGTGAGGTGAGAATCACACAGGTTGCAACTGGAGGACTCAGGAAAAACCGTGCATATAAAGAGGAGGCTTGGAGGGCAGAGGAGAAGGTTTGTGAGAATCCTTTGGCTGTCTATGAGCAGTAGAAGGATTGTACTAAGAGCTGGATAGCTTCCGAGTTAAGTCTTTGTGTAATCCAGACTATATTTCCACTTGTATGATAATACAGAGATGGGTTTTTAGGCAAGTGCTTTCCCCAAGTAAATTCTTATGTGTTATCTGATTGATTCCTTCATATCAGTTATATGTGTTCTTATTGATGTTTCTTATGTTTGATTAAGCTTCCGCTAAATTGGTTGTAGAAGTAGATCTAGTATTATGATTTAGTACATTGCATATATCATTTTGATCTACAGGTGGTGAAATTTCTACATGGTATCAGAGCTAGATGATTTGTAGAAAAATTCTACATTGTATCAGAGCTAGCTGATGTGTAGAAAAATTCTACAAAATTCTACAATAAGCGAGCATGTGAAATGATATATTCTACATTGACATGTTCATCCATGGAAACCTCTAAGCTACAAGCTTCCTTGAATAATATTCACATGAAGTAAAAAGTAGAGAGGATGTCATCCTTAGCTAAAGATACTAGAATCATAGCACTTGAATATTTGGTGATCAAACTAAGATATGATCCTAGTGATATCAAAGTAGCAGAAGAGATGATAAAGAATAGAAATGTTAACGTTAAAGCATTGAGGAAGCAACTTAAACTCCTCACTACAGAGCATCCACAAGCTAAGGAAGTAGGTCAACTAGAAAAGGAAAAGGAAAATATGTTCAAGTTGATAGTCAAACAAAATGTTCAAATTTAGAAGATGGAATATGGCATGGAAATACTCTTGAAAGAAAAGGAGCAACTAGCAGCCACATGTACATCTACACAGAAAACAGAGACAAGAACTTCAGCAGAAAGAATAGAGCCAACCAATGCAGATTCTTATGAGAAATTAGTAAAGGCCCTGAGAGACTTATCTATAAGAAATAAAGAGCATGAAAGACTGTTATTAGCATTACAAAAATTGGAAGAAAATGAAATCAAAATTGATAATGTATATTTGGCTAAGATTCAAAAGTATTTTAAGTTAACCAAGAAATTAGAAGTTTATGAGAATGAATCATTGATTGCACAAACCTTGACTCGGGCCAAAGAAAACATCTGGATTGATATCAATGCATCTATAACTAAGTTATGGCCTTCTATTGAAATTATTTTTGAACAAAAATATTTATTGCAGAGATAAATGACAGTGGTGATGGAAATCAAAGAATATCTTGACCACAAACCAAGTGAAGCTACAAGGATAATAAAAGTCTTAAACTCAAAAACAAAGGGTGAACTTGAAGAGTTTGGGATTGAAGATATAACCGAAGCAGTTTTAGAAGTAATAAAAGTTCTAATAAAGAGAATTTTGATGCTATAACTCAAAAATAAGTGTCAGAACTTAGAAGCTTAAACCAAGAAATTTGATAGAAAATTCAATGCTTTGCATTAGAAAGGACTCCTAGGTTTGCAAGGTATAGGTGGGAAATTGATCCCACTTGAATATTATCAACACAAGTTACATGAGATAGTAGTGGACAAGGTTAAATTTTCCAAAATCAGAGGAATTATAACTAGAAAATCTTTCGTCGAAGGTTTGAGTTATGATTTGCTCATTCACAATGAAATTCAGCATTTGTTTCTAACTAGGCCTACTTTTAAAAAACATACTGAAGTTGATGAGTCATACAAAAAGTTGTTAAATTTTTCTATCCCTGATGAAAAGAGATGAGATAAATTATGTGAGCTCATCGAATAGAAAAAAATGCTAAATTTCAGGAGAAGGCAACAGATAAGCAGGAGCATACATCATATTAAAAGGAGCAGTGAACAAAAACATAGATTTCTAGCTATAGTCATCAAACAATAACCCTTGAAATGGGTGCAAAGTGTTCAAATCAATTCAGATTTGTTATGTTTCAACGCTATTTTTGTAAATATCCAAATCAGTTTGGATGATATTTTATTTTGTAATAAATTTTGATTCAAGTCTAGATATTTTGAGTCGAATTCTATAAGTATATTTTAATTCAAAGGAAAAAGGGTTGTATCCTTGTGATGAACCAGTCACATGTTTGTAATTTTCTAAGCTATTTCTGAAGCTAATAGAAGGATTCTGGATTCATTTTGAGCAGCTTGTATATCTCTATGAGTTCTTCTGGTTATTCAATTATGTTTACATTTTTTTTTTCTCTGCACATGTTCAAGGTAACATAGAAGTTTGCGCAGGACTAGATTAGATGTCAATCTATCTGAAATCCCCTGCAAAGTTATAATTATTAAGAGAGATTAATTAACTGAAATTGTCTATCTTAGTTAATTCCTCTAAATCTTTTGATTTTTTCCTTCTGTCATATCTTTCACATGTACTGTTTGGATATAGAAAACTTCTATACACATCTACCGTATATAAAAAATTAGATATTCAATAAGAATGTTTAAGGAATTATATATCTTCTTATTTTATTTCCAAATCATTTTAAATGTTAATTCTATTAAGAATGAAGAATCAACCCTTCTGTTTTCTCAAAAATACTTAGGATTTACATATGTTTTAAAGTTTAAGCATTGGTCATCCATTTTAAAAATAAAAAACCTTATTTTAGATGATTTGGCACAGTTCCTCAGCCTAAAATTATCTACAAAGGACAACATCAAATTGGCACCATTGTCAAGGAATAGAGATTGAAGTTTGTTTCCCTGGGACAATGATCATACTTGCCTCTTAATGGTGAATAAGAGGTTAGTAGGCTACAATACTTCACTTGGCGACTCTACCTATTAAATATGGCTTCATGCAGATATACCAAATCTCAGTCAGATCCAAAGATTTTTTCTCCTTTATTAGATCGAGAGAAATTAATTAGAATTTCATCTATTAGACGTAGGCTAGAAGCATCTCTTGTTGCTTCTACCTCTGTTTTATCTAAATTACCTTCAAAATTTCACCTTTAACAGGCAACTCCAATACCTATTGAATTATCAGATCTTCCTCCAAAATTTTTAGAACTCCTTTCTATAGGTGTAGATATTAAAACTGCACTTTTATTCCATCAACTTGAGGCTTTTGAACTTCCTTATTCCCATTTGGAACATTCTAACAGTGAAGAAGATCATAAACTTTCTCTTTCCGAGTTTAAACTACTTGATTTTAAATCTTCTTTTCTACATATTTATACATCTACTTCTACTAAATATGAGGAGGAACTTAGCATATATACTAATTCTCTAGCTTTTGAGGATCCTGAAAATGGTTTACTTGAAGTTCAGAATTTAGTTATTAATCCTCAATTCTTCCATAAACCCAAACCTTCATTACCCCCTTCTTCTAGGAAATTTGTTTCTCCTAAAAAGAGAACTCCATCACAACATCAAATGTCTAGTATTCAACAAATTGTGGCATCACGTTATGCAACCTTATTGCTTCCACCAACAACTCAACTTCATGATTTTCCTAGTGGGTATTTAAAACATTTACCTAGACTTAATGGAGAGATAGTGCCATTTGTTGAAGATCACTTGGTTGTATTTCTAGATTTTACTGATAACATGAATATTGAGCATGAAGATGTTTACACAAGACTTTTCATTCAATCACTTGAAGGAAATGTTAGAATATGGTTAAGACAACTTCAAGCTAATTCCATTAATTAATGGGTTGAGCTAGTCAACATTTTCAAACATCAATGGGGAATAAAAAAGGATGTTGTATACTACTTAAAAGAATTTGAAGCCTTGAAAACGAACCCTGCTAAACCTATAGCTAATTTCATTAAGAGATTCATTAAAATTTATAACAAGATTACTCCAGATTGTAAACGTCCAATTACAGTTGAAAAAATTTGGTTTTCTAAATCATTTAAAGATGACTTGTTATAATTCTTAGGGAGAGAAAATCTGAAACTTTAATAGACAAGAAAAATAATGCAATTGAAGTTGAGGCTAATAGATCTACATCTGCTAAAATGAAAGCTAAGGCAGAAAATGCTGAAAAGAGAATGAAAACTAGAGAAGAAGGTACCTTATCATCAAAAGCTAAAGATGAAGAACATAAAATTGATGAAATAACCTTACTACTTAGAAATTTTTCTAATAGAATCTCAAGAATGGAAACTAAACCTAGAGTAACCCAACAAGTTGCAAACAAACCACAAGTTCAATACAAAAGACCTTTTCAACCCCAAATTTTGCAAAGACCAAGCACTGATTTGTAAATTCAACCTCCCCTAATGATTGATGATCAAGATCATAAATAAATTGTTCCTATCAATACAAATGACATCAATTATTTTGAATATCCATCACCACATAATTTTTTTATTCCAATCAACCAATATCAGCCTCTGATTCAAAATCAAGGAAATTCTGAAATTTCCAAGTATCAAGCTTTTACTGAATTCCTCATTGTTGAATTAAATAGAAGGTATGACTAAAGACCAAGATGAGGACTTGGTCGACTGGCCAAAAAGGTTACCTTTGATGAACCTCAAGTAAAATCAGTTGAAACACAAACATCATCAATTCAACCACATAATCAATTACAAGAACATAATACTTCTGAAAAATTGGTGCCAACTAATTTTAATGTTGAAAAAGAGTTAGAGAGAGTTAAAATTCCAATCCCATTATCTAAACTCTCGAAAAATCTAGTTTATAAACATCAAGTCTCTAAATGGATTCAATATTTAAGTGTTGATGTAGAGGAGGATATCATTAGTTTATAGGATGAAAAACCTCAAGTTGTTTTTGGTCCTAGTTTAGATATGATTGATGAAAGTGTACCTCCTTTTTATGTCACCTTGAAAATTCATGATTACCTTTTATACAATTGTATGTTAAATTCTGGTGCTTCCCATAATCTAATGCCTAAAGTAATTATGGATCAACTTCAATTACAAATCACTAGACCATATCGTAATATGTATACTTTTGATTCCAAGAAAGTACCTTGTCTTGGATTAATTAAGGATTTAGTTGTAACACTTGCTCAAATCCTTGTGAAGAGTATAGTCTTTGATATTGTTGTTACAGACATTCCCCCAAAATTTCGAATGTTATTTTCAAGATCTTGTTGTGCCAAGTTAGGGGGAAGTCTACAAATGGACATGTCTTATGCTACAATCCCGGTTTATGGAGGTGAATATTTAAGACTATACAGAGAAGTAAGATTCATCAACATAGTTTGTAAAGAAAATTAAGAAATTAATCATCCCATTTATGCAATTGATAAATTCTTTGGATGCTTTACTTTGGCTACTAATGATCTTCCAAATCCTCAAACCAGCATTAAAGAAACTATCAATACCCCTCAAATTTTAAATATTGACATTTGGAAAATGTATTTTGATGGGGCATTTTCCAAAGATGGGGTTGGGGCTAGAATTGTACTCATATCTCTTAATAAGAAAAATATAAACCAATATTTTAAATTAGATTTTGAAGTCACAAACAATGTGGTAGAATATGAAGCCCTAATTTTAGGACGGAGTTATCTAAGAGTATGAAAGTTCAAAACTTGGCAGTATATGGTAAGTGTAAAACAAATAAAAAATATTTGTCAAACTAAGCATCCTAGGCGTAAAGCTTATAGGACTAAAGTTTGGGATGGTGTAGACAATTAGTTTCAAGCCTTCAATATCACATCAATCCTAAGAGAATAAAATATTCATGTTGACACTTTGGCAATTTCTGCTAGTTATTTTAAAATACCCGATCCTGCAATTGCACTATCAAATTGAAGTGAAATATAGAGCTTCCATTCCTTACAATATCAAAAACTTGCAGTTTTTTGAAGACAATGAACAATTTTTTTTTTTTTTTACAAGTAATAGATGAATTTTATGCTTTAAATTTTGAAGAAGAACACATTGATTAAATGAAATCAAATGAGGATGATCAAGATACACATTCTAAATAGAAAATTGTTGATCATAATATCATTCAGTTATCAAATAACTACATTCCAAAAGGATTAGTTCCCCTTGAAAATTTGTTTGTTCATAATGATGTTTCAAAAACTTCATTGCTAAATTCACAACAAGAAGATGTCCATGATTGTACTATTGGTACTTCTGAAGAAATTAGAAATGTTAACATATCAACATCATTTCCTCAAGAAATCAAAGACAAATAAATCGATGTTTTTAGAAATTATAGAGATGTATTTGCATGGTCATATGAAGAATTGAAGACCTATGACACAACCATTATTGAGCATAAAATTCCTCTCAAACCATAAGCTAAACCATTTCAGTAGAAATTAAGAAGAATAAATCCAGTCTTGAGTCTAATCATTGAGAAAGAAATAGAAAAACTATTGGATGAAAAAATAATTGTTCCCTTAAGATATACCGAATGGATAGCCAATCTTGTACCTGTTAGGAAGAAAAATGGAGAAATAACATTGTGTGTTGACTTTAGGAATATGAACAAATTGTATTTAAAGGATAACTATCCATTACCAAAAATGGACCAATTACATCATGAGTATAAGGTTCAAATAGGATTTCAATGTTAGATGGCTTTTTTGGATATAACCAGATTCTAGTTAGTCCAAAAGACAGAGAAAAGACAACATTTACAACTCCATGGGGTACATTTATGTATACCAAGATGTCATTTGGTTTAATTAATGTTGGAGAAAAATTTCAAAGATCAATGGATCTAGAATTTGTTAGTAAGATAAATAAGTTTATTGTCATTTATCTTGATGATTTAACTATATTTTCTAATTTTGATGAGAAAGAATTGAAACATTTGAGAAAAGTTTTTGAAAGATGCAAGAAATATGGGATTTCTCTTAATCCCAAAAAAACACTTTAAGAAGGAAAGTGATTGGGACATATAATTTCAAAGGAAGGCATTGTTATTGATCCAAAAATATTCTTGGTAATTTAGGTAATCAGTTTACCTAGAAACAAGAAGGAAATTCATTCATTTTTAGAAAAAAATGTTTTTCTTAAGAAGATTTATACTTAATTACGCTGAGATTGTTAAAGATATTATTGATATGCTTTAAAAATATCATGAATTCAAATGGAATGTCTAGGCTAGATATTATTTTCCACAGATTAAGAAGGCCATTTTAGAAGCACTAGTACTAACTAGTCCAGATTACTCAAAAAATTTTAGTTTCTTCTCCTTCGCCTCAGATACTACCATAGCAGTTCTTTTACTACAAAGGATTGACGATGGATATGAGTAGCCAATTGTATTTTTCAGTCAAGTGATGAGATAGGTTGAAATGAGATATGACATTATACAGAAACAAGCCTATTCCCTTATGCAAGATTTAAATGGATTTATTCCTTACATTCCCTTATAATTGCTTATGTCCCCAATAATGTAGTAAAAATAGTTCCAACTCAACCTAATACATATGGAAAGAGGGGAAGATAGATAGCCAAAATATTTGAAATTGATCTAGATATCAGACCTACCAAGTTGGTGAAAGGACAGGGTTTAGCTACAATTTTGGTTGAATCAAATTGTAAGATTCTTGGTATTGACACCATTATGCAGATTTCAAGTGAGAATAATGAACAAGAACCTTCTCATATTTCTAGTGAGAATAATGCACAAGAACCTTATCATATTTCAGGTGAGAAGAATCCACAAGAACCTTCTCAAATTTTAGGTGAGAAGAATCCACCAGTACCTTCTTCCAGTTCAGATCTTGTTCCTCTTCCTTTACATATTGATGACAATTTTTTACTTTCATATTGGTATAGAGACATAGTGCATTATCTTCAAGATTTAGAGTACCCTCCTGAATTCACAAAGAATCAATATAGATCTCTTAGACTCAAGGCTATGAAGTATAGTAACGTAAATGCCAATTTATATTGGAAGGATCCTTTGAATATCAATTTATTGTGTTTGATATTAGCACAAACTTCGTCAATATCAACACAAACTTTGTCTATATAAAAAAAAAAATTAAAAAAAAAAATAAATTAAAAAAAAAATTGAAATGTTTGATTGACAAGAAGGCCAGAGAAAGAGATTTTAGCTAAGATAATCTAGTTCTAATATGGGATTCCAGAAGAGAGGAAAGAGGAAAGCATGGAAAGTTTGATAATTTGTGGTTGGGACCATTCAACCTTACATAAGTAAAGGGTAATAATACATTCATTCTACGCAACTTGGAAGGATGAGATTCTTCATTCCCAAACAATGGGAAATACCTCAAACACTGTATTAAATACTAAATGCTTGTAATCATCATCATTGTAAATTTTTGGTTTTCTTCAAAGTTCAGTAAGTGTAATTTTCATGACAAAGACTCCTTAGACCGAGGAGAAGGCACAAGGACCTGTAAGTTCTCTGCATCCTGTAAGGGGAAGCAGCCCCCAGATGGATTCGATGTTGTAATTTATTTTAATTTTAGCAATAATTTTTACTTTTCCTTTTATGTTAAAAAAAAAGAAATAAATAAATAAAAATAGAGAAAAAAATTTTGAATAAAAGAAATTAGAAAAAAAAAATAACAAATAAACAAAAACCCCAAAAAGCGTGTCAGCTTAAATGTCACCTCATAGTTTAATTATTTTTATTTTTAAATATACAAATGTGTTTGATTGACTACCCCTCGATGACATTAAAATAATGTGTGACAATCAATGGATGAGGTCGTCCCTGCCTAGATCAACGACGGAGGATAAGTTCGGGACCCCCCTGCACTTTCAAAGGTTAATGAAGGGGGGGGGTTCTGAAAAGATGATTCTTGAATACCACTCAACCATATGTAACTACCCCACATGAAGTTTGGTAACCCCCCCATTTCAATGCCATTAATTGCCTACCTCCACGGAAAACCACTTTTCCTTCCCGCCTTCACTCCCACTCCTGCACATATGCTTCCACTTGCCTTTCTTCTATTCACTCCTGCCAAAAACCTATATGACCGTTAATTAATTAAATTATTCCCCCCAACGTCTATTTTTATCAATTAGACACACAAAAATAGTTATAATCCTCTAATCCATTTAAATCTCCTCTTTTAAAAAATCTAATTACCTTTCATACTCCTTTTTCACCATTTTTCCTTTCAGTAGCACAAGTGCGGTTGAGAATTTCAGAATGGTGCAGCCATCTTCCTATGTCATTGACCATCAATAGCCTGGTAATTAGCCACCCTAACAATCAATTTTTTGTTTAAAATGTCTTCTCACAAAGGAAAATCTAAAGCAGTTGTCAAAATCCCTACATTACCCTCTATCATTAACCTAAATGAGCTCCCTCTAGTCGATACCCAATATAAAATCTCAAAGACCAAGTGAGAGTTTGATCTGTATGAACTCCACAACTGGGAAAACCAGAAATTCCAAAATTTTAGTGATGGATTGAATATCTAAGAGTCTTTCTTTCCCCAGTTTGTCTTTCCCAAACTCATCCCTTCCCAGAATTTGTCACCTAATGCCATCTCAAGTATCTTCCTAGTTAAAGGGTTGTAATTTCCCAAAACATTGAAGTTTTATCTGCCATCACACCTAAATCCATATTCCAAGCACTAAAAATCCATTTCTGAGCTCCTTTGCACTCCTTTTCTACGGATTCCCTCATGGAGATATATCATAAAGTTACATTTCCCTAGAGAGCTCCTATTTTTGAGTCATTCCTACCTAAAAATTTTGAATTGCGTAGAACAAATCTGCCCTATTCCATTGCAATTTTTCCATAAATGTCAAGGCAGGTTATTTCCATGGTCACCTGTTTCTTAAGTTATCCTGTCGAACAGTGGGAAGATGAAGTGATACTGGGAATTTTGTTAGTTTTCTCTGTGGGTAATAAGCCTTCATTGATTTGTAATTACAGTCAATTTCTGTACGATATTATTCATGATCAATTTATAATTTTTTCTGTTGAAGGTTTATTCAAACATCAATTAATTCTTGTACATTTTCTTTTATTTTATCAAGCAGCAAGGTTTAAATTCCCACTACAGAAGTTAGATGCACAAGGAAAGCCTCAATCTATTATTCACTGGACTATTGATCAGTGGTTGTCATTGATGTCAACCCAAGCAGCACCAAGTGATACCTCGATCTTGCATGGGCATTTTGAATTTTAAAACTTACTCTATTCTAAGTCAAGGATCTTCTATATGGATTATACTTGTTGAGATGTGTTGGGAATGGGTTCCCCCAAGAGTCAGTTTTGGGGCTAAAAACCCATGTTTTGGGGCAGAAGGAACAAATTTTGTAATAAATATGTAAAGTCTCCGCATTTTGTGGTGGCAGAGTGCAAAGATTTCAAAGGATTGTCCACCCTTGTTTTGTAAAGTCTCATGTCAACTGTAAAGATCTACCCATGGTCCGCGGACCATGGGATTGTATAAAAAGGGAGTCTTAGAAGAGTCTAAGGAAGAAATAGTAGTGGTAATAAGAGTTTTGGGTAAGAAGTTCTAAATGTTCTCAGGTCTTAGCTTACGTAGAGGCTCTGCAGCTGAGCGCGCAAAGGCCTAGGGTGGAAGTCCGCAGCTAAGTACACGGATCCCTGCAGCTGTGTGCGCAGGGTGGATAGATTCTATCCTAAACTTGAGATATCAATAAAGAGAAGTACTCTGCAAATCACTCTGTATTTTTTCTTTGTTTAATGCATCTTATTATATTATGACACAATCTGAGTTTACATTATAATTCTTATTTAATGTACAAATGTATTCGATTATATCTATTAATTGAACATGAGCAAGGATATAAGATTATGTGAAGATACATGTAAATGCATGGTAGATTAGGTAACACTTAAGATAACTTGGGAACTTATACAATAAAGTAGCCACACATGCGCATAAGTGCCTTGACCTCGGGTTAAGGCTACATGAAGATCAGTTGGGTACCTTCACAGAGGTACTGAAGGACAGGAGAGAAGGAACATTGATAAGCCCTAAAAGCTTATTGATCTGCACAATGGTAGGATCAGGAAGTATAGATTGACATCATGACCATCTTAGGGTGTGGAAACTTGGTTCCTGCATCCCCCCATACTGCTTTAGGTGAGACTTCGATTCGCGCTCCGCAAGTTGATGCCGAGAGGGATAGTAGTGTAGGGATTTTCTTGGTTGACTAATGTTAAACCTTGGTCAAGGCCCATCAAGCCAACAAATGGTTCTGATGCCGGGACCGGGGTCTGCATGAGAGATGTGTGATGTTATATCATTGGAATCCAACTAAGAAAGAAATTTAAACCTGGTTGGATAAAAAGATCCACAAATTCGTGGCACAAGAAAACAAGAATCTGTGATTAATGAAAGAACAATGATTGGACAGATACCTGTACATAGAAATACACAAAATATTCTTCTGCTCCTTCCCGGTTGAGTTATATGAGTGGATCACGAAATTGGCAGATGACCAAGGAAGGTGGAGACTTGACAAGCCGATTGTTTGGACACCGAAGCTAGTAGGGAGGTTGGAAGCTTCTGAAGATAAGATCATGCATGATGTCGACCAATGGCTCGACCACATCATAGGAGGATTTTTGATAGAGTTCGCGGTCGATGCCTCTGTCAGTTACAACAAAGCAGAGTTCCGCTTCTTCAAGAGATTGTGAGGTAAGTACTTAAAATAACTAAATACTTGGACTAAGAGGCTCTTGTGTGAACAATAGGTTATGTGTTTACCTTGATGTTTGGAGCTATGCGAATTGGAAAACCTTTCAGGGATGGAGGAAGAAAAGTTCTTGAGTATAGCCCACTGATCGGACCTCCTTTAAGTGACAATGAAGGAAAACTGTAGATTTCTCCCCTGAGTGCTAATCATTTGATAATACAAGGGTTACCACGAATACCTACACTGCCTCCACCCTCATCACATCCATCCACACCACCTCCACCACTCACCCCATCACCCACACCACCGCCACCTCTACTGTTCAATATGGTAAACTTCGTAAAACTACTTGTATTCAGGGTGTAGGGAATGAGGACTCAGACCGATTTTGGTTCGTCATAAAGGCTGTATGGGAAGCTCAGGGCGTCACATATGATCACATGAAGAAGGCGACATTTGTTAGTTCTTTGTAGGATCGTGGTATAACCTAGTACATCAAGTATTCTAATGATAACCAGGCAGCTACGCAGAGATCCAGACTATGCTGAATAAAGAATTCAGTAGGCTTAAGTCTGAAGCGCAGTCGACTGTGGGATTCAAGGAAATCACGATGAAACTAGGTGAGACCCGTTGGGAGTTAGATTAGAGATTGAAGTGTAAAATCCGTGAAGCTAATATGAATTTGACAGATGGGCAACACCACGAATGATTCGTGGCTTCGCTCCTGCCTCACCTAAGGGTTGCGCTATCACAACATAAGATTACAACTCAGGCAAAAGCCTTGGAAATTGCAATGAGACTGCATGAAATACCGATGCAAGATTCGAATCTAAGAGTTCAGTAGATTCATGCACAATTGCAAAACCTTTTTCTTGAAATGCAAAGTCTGAAGCAGGACAAAATTGCTCGGACAGAGGTGTGTGAAGAAGTTTGGTGCATAAAATGAAAGGGTCAGGAGCATGAAAAGGATCACTACCCAGTTTTCACGAACTATGTTTTAGCAGAAGGACCAATGCCTCTATGACCAGAGGCTGCGACAGGGCTAAGTGCAAGGCCTGCACTATGATGCGCTATATGTCAGGTAGCAGGGAAACATACAACTGATAATTTCCTTTTGCTATATAAATTTGTACAAACACCACAACAATTGTTCTACAATTTCTGTCAATCAGTAGGCCATGATGAAAGCAATTGTCAAAGTTACGAATTAATGATGGATAGGACACCCGCATACAAAGTGTAGATAGAAACATGACCTCTAGACCAAGGTGTTGGGGGAACGCGAGGTGGGTATTAGGGGTTCCGTCGAGGCCAAGGTGGAGGAGGTCCTAGGAGAGGCTGAGGATAATAGATTTTTTACAATTGCGGAGGCCCAGGACACTACGTGAGGGACTGTCTGAATCTGACATGATTGTCATGCCGCTACTATACCCAATTTGACCATGCGACTGAGGATTGCGCAATATTGTTGGCTAAGATTCGTGAAAAGGGGGGCGCAGTCTCCGCAGCCAATGTAGAACCTCCAGATGATGGGGGCTGAGCCTTGCGAGGAAGACCCTAAGGTAAACATTATGCTGTGGAGTGCAACCGCGACTTGGGAGGATAAAGCGAAGCAGCTTGTAGAAGGTGAATGGGTCCGCAAAGCACTAAAAAAGGAGTCTAGGTTTGATTTGGAGAATGCAAAAAAACACATTTATGGAAACAAAGAAAAGCTTTGTTGAGGCCTCTACCTCCAGAAGTCAGGAGAAACCAGTCGAAGAAATGGACCCATCCACGATTACCATGTTCTTGGAGACCTGCATTACGCTGCTCCATGACAGTAAGGCTATGAAGGGTCTGCAGGAACTGATCGATTGGTGTGCTGGTAAGGATGGCGCTACTGGTGAACCACTCGTGGCCAGGAAGCTTGGCAAGCATAAGGCAAGGATTGGGTGGGAGATGAGACTCACTGCATAGATACGGGAATACAAGATGGACCAAGTTATCCTGGATCTAGGGTTCGACATGAATGTTTTTCCAAAACATACCTGGGAAAGAATGGGGAGACATGCGCTCTAGTGGTCTCTAATATAGTTAATAATGGCGAATCAACAAAAAATTATCCCAATGGGGAGGCTGTAAGGGGTCATAGTTGACATCGAGGGAACAAGCGGACTTTCAAATTTTGAGGTAATAGAGACTGTGGATGATAGCAATCCCTGCCTTGCACTCTTTGGAATCGATTGGGCCACTGACATGAATGGGGTAATCAACCTGATGAAGCAGAAGATGATATTTGAAAACAAGTCACTCCGTGTAGTGGTGCCAGTGGATCGTACGGAGGGACTGTGCTACACAGAACCAGTTTGAGATTATGAAAGCGATGATGATCTCGACCAGATTTACAAGATAATGGCGCGAGACTGGGATTTAATGAATCTGACAGTGGATGGACACATTGCATTGGATCACGAAAGCTCTTGCACATCATATTCGAATGAAGAATTGGAGCATTGGTAGAACCGGCTGCATAAAGTTTCAATGTTGTGTTGTAATATGATGGCCAAGTCGTTGCACTGTGTGTCATCTAAAGTTATGGATCTGCCTCATTATGATGGGCTAACTAATGTTGATTTCTTTTTGGATGCATTTGAAAGAGAAGTACCGGAGAAACATCGCTTCTAGGCCTTAGACTGGGTACTGCGCGCTACGCCTGTAAGATGGTGGGGTACACACAAGGATAACTTCAGTGATTGGTGTGACTATAAGAGGATGATGAGAATATGTTTTGGGCAACCAAAAGTGCGAATGATAGATAAGTATGATGGAAGAGATGACTCGCGTGATCACCTGGCTAAATGGAATAAGGCTTATGGCGTGGAGCCCCATCCTGAATGGGTGCATCTATTTTGTCATACCCTGGGCGTTATACCAATGAATTGGTATTTGGAAACCGAGCTCCGCCATGGCACGAAAGCTCCTGCAGCAAAGATTTTAATGATGTTCAACTTTGAGGATGGGTTTGACTGTATTGACACAGTGTTATAGGAGGTTAAAGAAACGATCTTTAGGATACCGTAAGATCCTTTAGACCTCATCCAACCTGATTGGACTACCTAGTTGATCCATGCACTGGAATGCTATAATGTGACCATTGAAGAAGAAGGCGAGGATCCTCGAAAAGTTAATATTCCAAAAACTGAAGGTCGCCACGAGGTTGAAGGTCCACAAATAGAGGATCTTGACATAACCGTGCCACTGAAAACCAAACAGGTCAACAATGGCACAGAGGCGTTACCAAAATTTTTAAAGATTGGGGACTATTAGGATGATGTGATAGTAGACAAGGTCGCTGAGCTCCTCCGCGAATATCAGGATTTGTTCCCCACAAAGTTTTTTGATCTAAAAGGGATAATAGGAGACCTGGGTTTCATGAAGATCACACTGAAACCGGACGTGAAGCTTGTAAAACAAAGACCTTACCACCTTAATACTAAGTATAAGGAAAGGGCTCATGTTGAGTTAGATAAGATGCTTGCGGCAGGAATTATTGAACCAGTAGAAGAATCTGATTGGGTAAGTCTGATAGTGGTTCAGGAAAAGAAACAGAAAGAAGAAATAAGGATATGCATGGATCTCTGGAAGATGAATGATGCTTGCGTGCATGAGCCCTTCCTGACCCCGTTCACTGATGAAGTCCTAGATAATGTAGGTGGCCAAGAAGCATACTCTTTCTGTTGGCTTATTGGGGCCTGACCCAGGTTTGGAGTGAAGTTAGCCAAACAAATCCCGATACTACTAGCCCTTTCAACAAAAATCTGTGGAGCGCGGACTGAGGTCTCTCCCGAAGTAGTATGGCAGGGTGCTAGAACCAGGTTTCTACACACTGGAGATGTCTAATGAGTTCAATTCGTCTGCAGTTTGACCTTGTGCACAGGTTGCTTCGTGCACTTTCCTATACTTCACAGTCTGATATACTACCTTCACGTAGCCCTACCCAGGGGCTGAAATCCATGCTTCTGTGTTATTACCCAAGACCTTACTTGTATTCTAATGTTATTTAATTATCTTAGCCTACTTGCGAGCTTTAAGTTATACTTAACAATATAGACCATTCATACAGGTGCACGCAGTAAATAAACAGTATATTTTCAAATTATATCAAACATGCATTAACCCAAGAATAGATACGCAGAATTATGACAAAACTTCTCTTTATTAAGTCCTTTCGTGGTTATACACTCGACTTGCACTGCGCACTCAACTGCAGGGGTCTGAGCACTCAGCTGTGGGCTACTAGGCCTCTGCGCACTCATTTGTAGAGCCTTATCCTACTCTATGACCCAAAGACACACTTCAGCATGCGACTTAATCACTTAGACTCTCGTACTTCCTTCTCTACTATCCTCTCTACTTAGAACGTCGCTCTATTTATACAAGCCCATGGTCTGTAGACCATGGGTAGGTCTATCCAGCCAACATTACATTACAAGCTAGGGCGAACAACCCTGTGAATCTATCATACTTTCACGCCCCGCGCCTACAATTCAGGGAGCTTTACAACAAGATTAGGTCAAAACTTATGCCTTGAGCCCCAAAACATGCCTTGGGGGGATTGCATGCCCAACATGCCTTGAGAACACAAACATCATGACTCACCCTCAAGTCACTTTGTTGTTGCAGGAATCTTTGTGTAGAGTCCCTCCAACTGTTCTCAAACTGCGCGAAGGTTGACAGTGCACTAAGCTGCTACTTGCTAGATCTGCTGCATATGTTGTTTCGAGACCTCTTTGACGGGAGTGCTTCTCTAAATCAATGCGTGCATCCCCTGTATGTGTGTGAGCTTGTGTTCAATGTCTACCATGATGGTGAAGGCCTCGTTGATCCGAGGCTGGACATGCACTTTTAGGAAATCTTCCTTATGTCATGTCGCGTGCACCTTCTCCTTCAATGCTTTAGCCTGCTGCATCTGTGCAAGCCTTTGGGTGAGGACCACTGTCTGCATAGTTCCTTGGATATTGTCATACTGCTATTGGAGTTCTCACGCCTCTGTCTCTAAGTGTTGGATGTCGGGGTCCTCCTGCAGAGTTGTGAGGACCTCAAGTGATTCTTCCAACATGCTGGTGCAGTCTCACACTACACCTCCGATTTCCTCCAATCCCACTGTAACAGTGCTATCGCAATGTTCTCTGATTTCTGGGGGAGTGGATGGTTGTGCCTTTAACTGTAACTCGGTGATCTAAAGATTTAGCTCTAGCTGAAACTTTTTCATTTCCTCTCTAGCCTTGTGAACCCTTACTACTAACCTATGGATCCGCGCCTCTGCTAGCATATCTATGGGGATGGCCAGCTCTGGGACACTTCGGCAAGCATTGTTTATCACCTGCACCAATTGTTGATTTTGTGACACCAATTCGTCACGTTGCAAGCTTAGGTGTTCCATATTTATCTTCTACTCACTAAGGACTTGGAGCACGCGACTCTCCCTAGCTCGCATCTCTACAGTTATCCCATCCTACAACACATATAATGTCTCGTGCAGGAGGGCAATGAGATTAACATCGAGACCTTTCAGTGCGCTAACAGGAGGCATATCGACCTCATTTGATGTCACTAGTGCCCCTTCCGGTAGCACTATTGTGTTCTTCATCCGTGCACACAACATCTGCTCTACTGCCGTTGATCCGACTGTGAGGTTGGTTGAAAGGGTACCAACCTGTGAGGGGCGCGCTTCTAAATCTTGCAACTATGCTCTGAGGGCCCCTAACACAATCTAGTTCTCCTGCATGAAATCTTAGAGAGCCTCATTGGTGACATCACGCACCATCTCACTGATGTCATGCAGATCACCCTTAGTTAGGGTGATTGGGTTGATGGAAAATTTCGAGGCCTTGACCTTCTTCCATGACCATGCCCGCTCTGCTGAGCATTGGCACTTCAACTATGTGGATGTGGTTCGTGGGTCCACGCCTCCTTCTTTTTTTCTTCTTCCTACCCCTACGAACGGATTGTTTGGCCCTCGCCCGCCTTCGTGGCTTCTGCCTATGTTGTTGCTGCTGCTGTAGACTTTTCCTACTCGGCTGCTTTCTGTGTCGTATCCCATGCTACCCACACTTCTGCTACTGCTATTTCCTTCCTTTTTTTCAGCCAACTGTGTGATGTGTAGATTGGCCTCATCTTTCTTCTTTTGCACTGTCGACTTCTCGATTTCTGCAATGTTTGGGGCGCACCATTCCAGCGACCATGCCTCCAGGACTTTGAAAATGGTGTTGTTAGTGGCTACAAAGGGTAGCTTTGTCCATTGTTTAGTCGGGTCCTTCCGCGCCCTGATATATATGTTATGCATGTCGGCATTAAATTCTGCAAAAATCTGCAGATTGTTATAAACCGTGGGTGACAACCACAACTTACAGTTTATCCACATTCTGATATTCATTTCCATGAGCACCTAGAATATCTTGATGTCACATATCCTTTTAGCATCTTTCATGGCCCAGAGCAAAGCGTACTTCGCAGCCTCTGATAAATCTCTGTCAATTATGGGGAATTGACTATCCTCTGACACTTCCCTAGCTACGAGTACTATGGACAGTAACAACCATGCATAGTGGAATGTTTTTCCCTATTCCTGGGCTTCATGACAATTCTATAAAAAAATTGTGCAGAGGAATTCGGACCAGTTAAACTGGACCCCCTCTGCACACTGCTTGGCCAGTGTGACCACCAGCGCAGGTACCTCATCTATGCAACACTTGCGCGTAACTTTTCCTATGAGGATTTGGGTTTCTACACGTACTTCTTGGTCCTTGATGTTGGAGATGGTGTAGCCCCTCTTCTTATTTTCCATCTTGTACTTCTTCTTCATGGCCTCTGCGATGGCCACATCACTGCCCTTCCCTTCCGATATGGTCGTGGGGTCGTCTCCTTTGTATGGAAGCCAGGAGATGCCATGAATCAAGTCTGCCATGATGGAGATGGGCTCCTCCAACCATACACACCCATCATGTATCAGGAAGAGAAGCTGCCTGATGACGAAAATGGTTATTTGAGGTGGGGTGGAAATGTGGCACCCAGAGTAGGTTCAACAGCCTGGCCTTTTTCACTCCGCGCAACCACTTCCACAGCTCTAATGTTGTCACCACCCCTATGGCATTCTGCTTCATGAGGTTTTTGGTCTCAAGGTGAGGGAACTTCTCGTGGTCAGCGTGGTCCCAATATTCAAATTTCATGCTCAACATGTAGCCCAGGTGCGTTCCTTCAAACTTAATGCCATCTGGGAGGAGCGGGGTTTGGAGCAAGCTCTTGGTCTCATCCAGGTCCTTGGGCACTTTGGCCTTCCCTTTTCATGGGGGGACATAGGGGGGCAGTTTTGTTGTAGAGTTTATAGGCTGAGTATCCACCTCCATGGCTTCATCTTCTACTTCTGCGATGATAAGCTCCTGCAAATCTTCTCCTTCTTCGTCTGTTTCTATAGTGGCAATTTTCCCCTTCTCATCCATCGATAGTTTCTGTACAGCGGGTTCCACAGGGACACTCATACAGGAGCCATTGCTTGTTTGTCCTTCTTGGGTCTTGGTGTGCGCAGTGATTTCAGGATTTCTGCCACAATCCCAAAACCTTTTGGAACATACCCCAAATTTAGAGCCTGCACGACCTCTTCGGAAGTCATTTCTGTTATGTACATAACATCCTGAGCAGTTGCCATCATACTCGTCCAAAAATATAGCACTTACAAACTCAGGGGCTCAATCAATTCTCGGCTCACAACACTCAGGGGTCTACTCAATTGCTCAATTTGCAAATGACCAAGTGTTGCTTGCTGGGTAGCCCTATGTATTTTACAACACTTTTTGAGTTTGAATTTGACTGTTCCCCCCAATTTCAGTTCATTAATGCTTTCTTGGTGGTAGATTTTCCCAAATATTGCCCATAAATCGTGTCTTAAATTCCTGTCGCCCGCTCCATTTGGCCTCAGGTTGAGCATCCCATTGTGAATGGTGACTTCAACAGTCACTTTCTGGCCAACCCATGCAGTAGCGCAGCCCCTCGTGCGCAGTTGCGCACCTTGTGATTTTTTGTTTCTGCATGTAGCTCCAACCTCTCACAGCTTTCGAGCAGAGTAGTTTATAGTCCCGCGCTTCCTCTCAGCTGCTTGGAGCACTAAGACTGTATTTCCTTCAGCTAGTCAAGTGGTTGTACCACCCCTCTAGAGTTCCATCCTATCCTCTGTCATGGTTCTTGGAGAATCCCCACCTTTTATTGTTACAGTTGGCATCACGCACTTCACCATTTGCAATGCGCTACCCTGGTCACTATGCTTAGCAATACGCAGTCCAAGCCAAGGCATTAGACTAATCAATTCATGGCGATAATTTTCAAACTTGTCAGCATGATCATACGCACCTTGCCTTACCATCCTAGTTTTTTCAGGGATAAAATCTTCCTTTATCTCGTCCTCAAGCTTCTTAACTTCCGCATCCACCAAAGCTCTTTTCTTTCTTAAGCGTACCCTTTCTTCTTCAAGTTCTTGGAGTCTAAGCTTTCCCTATTGTATTTTGGCTTCAAAGGTTCTGCGAACCATCATCCCTACTAGTGTTGGATTATGCTTTTCAAGTACTAGAGGGCTTACTGCGTTTGTCTCATATTCCATCCTTGGCGGTGCCTATGCTATTAAGTTCTTGCATGTGGTCCTATATGCCCATAGGATCGTTGGTACGTGTAGGTCCCAGTCAGTCCATTTCGCATTGTGGACCCTGTTTAGTACTTCACATACTTTGTCAAAGGCTTCCATGGGGATAATATTCTGTGCGCTCGGTCTTATCATACCTCCTGGTCCCAAAAAAAGGAGTTTTTCACGCCATTGTCTTGCCCACTCCTGCTTGTCGATCATGTTTCCTATCATGATGACAGTGTGTGTTTGTGCAGGTTGTGCACCATATGCCTGTACCCATCTGGAAAGGTGGGCACGTGGGCTATTTTTTCCATCATACTCAACTTTCATCCACATCTAAGGCTTTCAAAACTGCATGCGCATCATTCTTCTACATTCACACCAGTCCTTAAAACTTCTTTGATGCGTGCCCCACCATCTTGCAGGTGTAGCACGCAGTACCCATTTCAGAGCATTGAAACATTGTTGTTCCGGTACTTCTCTTTCAAATTTTTTTAGGAAATCATCCACCTCCCTCAACCTGTCATACATAGGTAGATCTCTTACCTCTATTGCCATGTAGTGTAGCGACCTTGTCATCATGTTACAGTTAAGCATGGTTACCTCATGTAACCGGTTTTGCCATCGTTCTATTTCCTCGTCCGAATCTGAGGTGCAAGAGCTTTTGCGCTCCCACGAGAGTCTGCCATCCACTGTTGGATTCACCCAGTCCTACTCCCACGTAGTTATCTTGTAGATACAGTCTAGATCATTGTTGTTATTGTAGTCATGCACTGGCTCTGTGTAGCGCAATCCTTCCGCAGGGTCTAAAGGTACCACTACGCGCAGTGACTTTTTCTCAAAAATCATCTTGTGCTTATTTAGATTTATCACTCCATTTATGTTAGTGGCCCAATATATTCCCAGTAGCGCGGGATAGGTATTGCTTTCATCAACAATCTCTATCACTTTGAAATCTGCAATCATGCTCGCACCTTCAATATCTACTATTATTCCTTGCAATCTTCCCATAGGTAGGATCTTTTGCTGGTTCGCCATTCGCAATTGAATAGGAGACCAGTGTAGCGCGGGCCTTCCCATGTGCTCTCATGTCTTCTTTGGTAGGAAATTCACCTCTGGTCCTAGATCCAAAATTACTTTATCCATTTCATATTCCTTGATCTGCGCAGTCATTCTCATCTCTCCTCCTGTTCGCGTTATGTGCTTCCCGAACTTCCAAACTACACACAATTCTCCTGTTGCGGTCCCAACACATCTAGTGATGAGTTCTTGCAGTCCCTTCATAGTTTTGCTATCGCGCAATAAGTTCATGCATGTCTCCAAAAATGTAGTGAGCATTAATGGGTCCATTTCCAGTTCCAGTTTATCTTTACTTCCTGAAGTGGAGGCCTCCACAAAGCTCTTCTTAGCTTCCATGAACGTCTCCTTAGCGCACTCTAAATCAAATTTTGGTTCCTTCATTGGAGCCTTGCAAACCCAGGCACTCTCTTCGAGCTGCTTGCCTTTGTCATCTCCTGTCGTGATACCACTTTGGAGCATGATATTTACATTCAGGTCTTCCTCGCGTGACTCAAACCTCATCATTTACAGGTTCTTAGTCAGGGGAGGTTGGAGTGCTCCTTTGTCGTGCAACCTCTCTATCAGCGTGGGGCAGTCCTTTGTTTCATGATCAAACTGGGTACAATATAAGCATGGTGGTCTCGTATAATCGCGGGCATAATGCCTCGGTCCTTCGCAATTGTAGCATATTAGTTGTCTGCGACCTCTTCCTGGTCCCATTCCACCTCGACCTCGTCCGCGCCCCTAAAATCCAGTGCGTGCCATCCTTACATTTTGATCGAGGGCCCGTGTTTCAATCTGAACTCTATAGGTAGGAGTCTAATCCATCATCAGTTCATAACTTCTATTGATGCGCTCATCGTGGCCTACTGACCTGCAGAAATTACAGAATAGCTGCTGGGAATTCTACGTATACTTCTGTAATAGATGGCAGTTATCTGTAGCATGCTTCCCTCCTATATGACAAATCGTGCACCATAATGTAGGCACTACGCTCGTTCCTTCTTATGCCTCTGTTCTCAATGGCTTTGGTCCTCCTCCTGCCAGGTAGTTCGCGAAGACTGGACAATGGTGCTTGTCATGTCCCTGGCCTTTGCACTTTATGCACCATACCTCCTCGCACACTTCTGGGTGCGTTGTCCCATCTTGTTTCAAACTATACATCTCAGGGCACAAGTTTTTCAACTGTGCATGGATTTGTTGCACTCCTAGGTTAGGATCTTGTATTGAGGTCTCGTGCAGTCTCATTATGATCTGTAAGGCCTCAACCTGAGTGGTTAGCTTCTACTGTGACAACACATTCCTTAGATGTGGCGTTAGTAATGCTACAAACCATGCGCGGTGTTTCCCATCTTTCAAGGTCATATTGGCTTCATGAATTGTACACTTCAGTCTCTAATCCAGATCCCAAGGGGTCTCACCTGGAAGCATCACAATTTCCTTAAATCTAATGATCAATTGTGTCTCTGATTTTGGTCTGCTAAATTCCTTGTTTAGCATAGCTTGGAGATCTGTGATCCCTGCATTTCGATTTTCATTGGAATGCTTAATGTACCAAGTCAGTGCACGATCCTGTAGAGCACTGACCAATGTTGCTTTCTTTATATTGTCATCCATGACTCCCTGTGCCTCCGATACTGCTCTTACCACGAACCAAAACTGGTCTGGATATTCATTCTCTACTTCTTTGAACACCAACAACTTTATTGTGCTTGCCATGTTGAACTGTGGTGGTGGCGGAGGTGGTGTGGGCGAAGATGGGGGTGAAGATGGTGAAACTAGTGGTGGTGTAGGTGGAAGTGGTATGCACAGAATTCGTTGCTTTATCAAACTGAACGCACTTCTTGGTGAGACCTTAGTGAGCTCTTCCTTGCTTTCTCTTGGAGGTGAAATCAAGGGGCTAGTTTCTAGTTCTACGCTACCTTCATTTCTGTAGATCCTCCCACTTCGCGTAGCCCCAAACATCAATTTATTCGCATAACCCATTTTTCACACAGTAGCATTTTAATCGAAGTGTTCAAAGATTTAATGTATTTACCTAGCAATCCTTTGAGGAAGCATCGTTCTGCCTCGCTATAGCTAAATGAGGTATCTACCACGAACTTGGCGATAATTCCTCTGATAATTCAATCGAGCCAGTGATCCACAGTGCACGATCTTATGTTCTGATGCTTCCAGTCTACACACCAACTCTGGAGTCCACACAATAGGTTTGTTGTGCCTACACCTTCCTTTACTATCTGCTAGATTCGCAATCCACTTGTACAACTCAGAGGGGAAGGATGCAAAGAAAATTTCATGGATTTCCATATATAAGTAGCAATCTAACCACTCTTCCTTTAATAATCACAGAATTCCTGTTTTCCTGCACCGTGAACTCGTGAATCTTTCTGTCCAACCACTCTTCAATTCCTTTCTTTGTTGGATTCCAGTGATACAACATCAAACATCTCTTATGCAGATCCCAGTCCCGGCAACGGAACCATTTGTTGGCTTATTAGGTCTTGACCTAGGTTTAGAGTGAAGTTAGCCAAACAAATCTCAGTCCTACTGGCCCTTTCAGCAACAATATGCGAAGCGCAGACTGAGGTCTCACCCAAAGTAGTATGGGAGGGTGCTAGAACTAGGTTTCTAC
>APFE031313844.1:34067-58142 GCA_000404065.3 Pinus taeda
TCGATTGAACGCGGGACTAGATCATCTGTCGTGCATCAAAATAGGAGAGGAGCCCACTAATTTGGAGGAAGGATTGCCTGACACATAGCTCTTTGTGGTACGCATCACAGAAAACCACTTTGAAGGTATCATACAATTCCTAACAGCGGGGACTGCTCCAGAAGGGTATACAAGCCAGCAAAAGGATGAGTTAGTAGTGTGCGCAACAGACTTTTCCGTCATTACAAGACATTTGTACAAAATGGTGTCGGATGAAATATTGTGCAGCTATGTACCTGACTTTGAGCGAAGTTGCATCCTCATGGAGGCTTATGGAGGAGCTGCAGGAGGAAATTATGCAAGAAAAGTGACAACGAAAAAGGTTCTACGTGCTGGATTTTGGTGGCCAACTTTGCATAAGGACACAGAAGCATTATGTAGGGCTTGTGACGCATGTCAAAGGACTAGCAGGCCATCGTGGAGGGATGAAATGTCATTGATATCATAGGTCATATTACAACCATTCGAGAAATGAGTGATTGACTTTGTCGAACCAATTTAGCCTCTGTGAAAGAAAATAGGTGCGTGGTACATCATCACCACGACAGAGTACTTGACCAGATGGGTAAAGGAGCATCCTGTGAAGGACTGTACTAGTGCTACAGCAGGGAAGTTTCTTTTTGAATATGTATTGACGAGATTTGGATGTCCAAACATCTTAATGAGTGATCGTGGTACGCACATCCTTAATTAAACAATCAACGCGTTTACAAAATAATTTCAGGTGTATCATCAGAAGAGCACACCTGATCACCTATAAGCCAATGGGACGGTGGAAGCATTCAATAAGATACTAGAGAACGCACTGATAAAGGTCTGCAATTCTCAAAGAAGTGACTAGGATGTGTGCATACGAGTGGTGTTATGGGCCTCCAGAATGACTTGCAAGAAGTTGAGTAGGCAAACGCCTTTCAAATTTGTGTATGGCGTAGAAGATGTGATGCCAATGCAATACATTGTACCTAGTCTATGCATACCTACACTCATAGGAATGGTGAATCATGGAGCCTTGGAAGAGAGGCTCATGCATCTAGCAGAGCTTGAGGAGGACCAATTTCTAGCTAGATTTCATCAACAAGTTCAAAAGGAGCGCGAAAAAGCATGGCATGATCATCACATTAAACTGTGCACCTTCAAGGTAAATGATATTTTTTTGCTATATGACAACAAGTTTGATAAATTTCCAGGGAAATTTAGGATGCGCTAGCTGGGGCCGTATGTCATCAAAGAGATTACAAATGGTGGAGTAGTTCAGTTGGTTAAGTTAAATGGGGAGCCCTTCCCAAGAAAGGTGAATGGTAGTTGATTGAAGCCATACAATGGTGATCTAGCTAGGTGACTATATGAAGGTAGCACAGTCTTAGCACTCCAAGCAGCTGAAAGGAGGTGTGGGACTATAAGCTACACTACTCGAGTTGGGGAACTGCGTGATGAAGAAACTATGCGGAACGAGGAGATGTCACAGAGACCACACAAAGTAGCAATCATACAAGTCGAGCTAGGGGATCTTTGCGCCAATATATCCGTGCCTGTAGAGTGACTCAAGGGTGAGTCACCATGTTTGCGTTGGGGGCCTGTTGGGAATGGGTTCCCCCAAGAGGCAGTTTTGGGGCAAAAGGCCCAAATTTTGTAATAAAGATGTAAAGTCTCCGCATTTTGTGGTCGTGAAGCGTGAAGATGTCAAAGGGTTGTCTGACCTTGTTTTGTAAAGTCTCATGTCAGATGTAAATATCTACCCATGGTTCACGGACCATGGGATTGTATAAAAAGGGAGTCTTAGAAGAGTCTAAGGAAGCAATAGTAGTGGTAAAAAGAGTTTTGAGTAAGAAGTTATAAGTGTTCTCGGGTCTTAGCTGATCTAAAATGGATCCTAAAACTCTCTAAGTCTTCATGAACTCTCTATAATTTATGCCAAAGATTAAAAATCTTGTGAAGATCAGGCTTATTAGAGGAATCCTCATGACAGCTGCTAACGGCAATCAGCGCGGATCAACAAGGGTCGTTGATCAAGCGTGCAGAGCGGCGGACCATGGTAACGCGTGGTGTCATGAATTAGAAAATTCAGCGATGGTTTGAGTCAACGAGGGAGGAATTTGATATGCGATTAGCGACAAGTCACTAATTGCATATCGCAGGGCAAATCCCTTGAAGAAGGAGAGCCACATGCACCTAGACCTGAAAAATCATGAAATGTAGTGGAAAGTGTTTTGGCTCCATCCGAGGTGGGATTCCACAGAAACCAACAGGATATCGGAAGGGCTTTGAGTGGTAAGCGGTTTAGACTGAGTCTTGCCCAATGCCACACAGCGAGTGACACATGTCCGGTGGAAGAGAGAGAAAACCGCTCACATCGGACGGGTATATGTAGAGCGAGTTATCTACCTGATATGTGCAATGACCGTAGGATCTGAAGGGTCCAGATCAATAGTGGATATGCGACCTAATGGATGACTGGATTTGACAAAGTTATAAAGCAGATTGTGCAGGATTTTGAAGTTCGACATGGACGATGAGTTGGTAGAGATTCGTGTTTTGCATAAATTCTTGGAGTAAATGGAAATAACGACCGTTTCAAACAATCGAGTGTTTCCAATGAACCTAACATGCTCATCTGTTAAAGGAATAGGTGGCCACCTCCCTATAAGGCGTTATGCAGTTACTGTAACCGCCGAAAGAAGGGGTTTGAACAGATAGAGGCAGGGAACTAGAAAGCTGAGAAGCGAAAACGAACAGTCGGGAAGCAGATTTGATTTAAAGCCACATACTAACAGAGAGGAGAGGAGGGTAGTACACGAAGCAGTAAGCAGACCTGGAAGTAGAGAAACCAGAGCCAAGCTGACCTGAAGAAGCAAAGGTAGCAAGTGAGCCAAGGTTAAGATAGAGATAGAGAGAACACTCTAGAGAGTCTGTGTACTCTAGAGAGACTTGGGTGATCCAAGTACAGTCCTATTGATTTTATCTATTGTGTGAGACTCAAATTGAGCTCACTGTAATAGGAAAATCCACCAGAGGTTGGAGGTAGATCCGTAGAGCCAGAGAGCTCTAATAGACTTCTAAAGAGCCACGAGGCTGCAGTGAAGTTGCAGCACAGCAGGAGATCGAATGATCGAGCTATCGCTTGTTGTCTGAGCTGTGTCGAAGACAGGAGAAGGAGTTCCAGAGACAAATGTAGAATTCTAAGGGAGTCAGAGAAGCTAGAAGCTCGAGAAGCTCAGAGCACTGACTGAAGGAGTCAAGTCCAAAGAAACCTAGACCTGTTTGCAGAACAAGGATAGCCAGGGGTAAGATGGCATTCTAAGCCCATTGGTTCACCTATAAACCAATGGAGTTAAGTGTATCACTTGTAAAAGAATTGAAGCCATAATCCCAGAGAGCCTAATCGAGTTGATTGGAGCTCAAGGAGACGTAGCCCAAGATATCAGGGTGAACTCCATATTATATTGTTGTCTTATGGGTTTGTTGAATTGTTGTTTTATTTTCAGTTATTTTTGTTTCACATCAGCATAAGCAAATGAACATAAGCACTCAACAAGCAAAAACAAATACAAGCATACACCTATATTTTCAAGCATTTCTTAATTCTGCATTGGTTAATCATTAAGCCTTGGGAAAATTTAAAGCTTTGGAAGTGGGAGAGGTTCTTGTAAGTTAGACAAGAAGCCTAAGAGCCCAATTCTCAGATCAAGTGGTATCAGAGCTTAGGATTGATTAACCCCACCTTCAAAGAAGGTTGTATCAGAATGCTTGATTGACAGGGAAAAGATTGCTTGTCTAAAAGGTGTTTGGACAGTCAAGGATTGATTGCCTCATTGATTGTATGCTTGGTTGTAGGCTGACTATTGTTTGAGTTTGCAGAGGCGAAGGGAAAGCTATTGATAGCTCAGTCCAGGGAGGACAAGAAGGAAGAATGGCTGAAGGCATTCTTCCATCCCAAAGGACCTTAGGGCAATCCTTGAAGCACCAAAACGTTGTTGCAAGAGGTTATTGAATAAGCTCTTTAATAATCTTGTTTGAAGTTCTTTTCGTAACTTTGAAAATGACAACTTCTACAAGTGAGTTCTCAAATTCTTCTTGCTCCCCGAGTTCCTTTGATGGAGACATGAAGTAAGACTTGTCCACCATGATGGATATGGTGAGAGAAATGTATGAGGATGGAAGGAAGAGCAGCATACTTAGAGAGCAACTGAATTCTGTGGAGGAAGAGAAACAGATGCTTTTTGGAAACTTGCAAGAAATGGAGAGGCAACTTCATATTGCAAATATGAACCTGAAAAGGATGCATGAGTTGGAATCACAACACTTTATTGGCAAAGAAGCCTTGGCTAAGTATCAGCTTGAAGAAGAGGTAAACCATTCCTGTTTGTCTTCAAATTCTTCTAAGAATGCTTATATTGGTTCTTCTGAAAAACATATCAGAGGCATAGGTTCTAAGCTAATGTCCAAGATGGGCTATGAAGGAAAAGGATTGGGAAAACATGCACAAGGTATTGTTGAACCAATAATGGTTCAGGAAAGGCCTAAGTATTTGGGTCTTGGCTATCGACAGTCTTATGGAGAGAATTCCAAAGCTGCCATGAAGGCCATTAAAACGGTTCCAAAAAGGAGTTTCATTGCAGGTCCTCTACCTTAGAAGTGTGAGGATTTTATTCAGGAGGAATGTAATAGCTCGAAACTTCATTCCTAGGATGAAGGTGTTCAAAAGCACACACTTGAACCAGAGAGTTGTGGAAACTCTGACAGCCTTGAAGAAAGTGATGGTGTTCCAAAGGGAGCCACTTCTTCATTTGCTTCACCTCCTCATGAAGGCAATAAAGGTGAAAGAGACATGTATAAATCTGGTTCTAAACACATTCCTTTGGATTTTGTAAATCATGGAAAAAGAATTGCATGTTCCTTTTGTGGTTTGGATAACCATTATGTTTCTATATGTTTAAAGAGGATGGCCACATACAGGAAACTTTTGAAGGAAAAGAAGCAAGCAGTCAAAGGTCCACAGGACAAGGAAAATCATGTTGTCAAAAGGATGCACGTTTGTTGCACTTACTGCCATAAGAAAAGACATCTTGCTAAAAGGTGTTGGACTTTGAATCCAGCACTGCTTCCACCAAAGCTGAAGGAGAAGGTGGAAAAAGAAAATGGCAGGGATGGAAATAAATATTCCATGATTGATGTGTTTTAGGATAATTTACATATTGATGCTGATATGCAAACAAGGGAGGGACCTTTGAAATGGATTGGTAAGAAATGGTTAGAACTCTTATCCAATTAAGACTACATGTCTATTGATGCATTTGTTTTCATTTCTTTGTGGAATAAATACAAGTTGCAGGATCTTACCAAAATGGTAAATGGAAAGTTGAGTAGGAAAATCACTTCATTGCTACAACAGTATGTTCATTTCAGCGTCGAAAGTACAGTGTACTTAAGCGAAAGTTGAAATATGGAATGCATGCACGAGCATGAGATGCATGTGATGTTGGCCTGGGAGAAGTTAACTTGGTCTCCAAAATGGAGATAATGATGAAGTGTTTCATCTTTTGGAAAAGAGTCCTAAAGGTCTTTTTCCTACATGCTTGACTTGAAGAGTCATTTGTTGTAAAGGCATGTTTTATTGGCTGGTTATCTAGTCAATCATTTGTATGCAGATATAAGACATGGAAGGGTTCATAGGATGTGAAATTTGTTTCTTTGTTGAAGCAGGATTCAGTCCATCCAGTTGTTTTCTGTATGCTTTTTGTTGTTAACAGTTGTTGTTGGCAGCTTTTCAAATAGGTACAAATGAATGTTTTGTGGAGAAGATGTACTTCACATTCGTTTGAGCCACCTTGGATCAAGTTTCAAGGCAAAGAAGTTCAAATTGCCTTCTGTAAACTTCACAGTAGAAGTTCTGCATGAATTCAAGGAGGAAAACATTTCTTCCTGAGACGACCAACCCATCTAAGAAGGGAAGTGGTTAGATATTTTGGTTCAGAGGCACTATGCAAAGGCAAGTGTAGGGAGGCTGAAAGAAGAGGGTGTTGTTACTCTCATTTACTGCTTAGATCAGTATATCAATCTTTTCGTGGACCAAAAGTTCTTTTAGTGGGAAGGCATGATCCAAAATGGATCCTGAAACTCTCTAAGTCTTCACGAACTCTCTATAATTTACGCAAAAGATTAAAAATCTTGTGAATATCAAGCTTATTAGAGGAATCCTCATGACAGTTGCTAACTACGATCAACGCAGTTCAACGAGGGTCATTGATCAAGTGCGTAGAGCAGTGGACCATGGTAATGCGTGCTATCGCGAATTAGCAAAGTCAGCAATGGTTTGAGTCAATGGGGGAGGAATCTGATATGTGATTAGCGACAAGTCGCTAATCCCATATCATAGGGAAAACCCCTCAAAGAAGGAGAGCCACATGCGTCTAGACCCAAAAAATCATGAAACGCAGCGGAAAGTGTTTCGGCTCCATCCGAGGCGGGAATCCACAAAAACCAACAGGATATTGGAAGGGCTTCGAGCGCTAAGCAGTTTAGACCGAGTCCCACCCAATGCCACACAATGAGTGACACGCGTCCAGCGGAAGAGAGAGAAAACCGCTCACATCATACGGGTATATGTTGAGCAAGTTATCCGCCCGATATGTGCGATGACCGTAGGATCTAGAGGGTCCAGATCAATGGTGGAGATGCAACCTGACGGATGACCGGATTTGACAAAGTTATAAAGCAAATTGTGTGGGATTTTGAAGTTCGACATGGACGATGAGTTGGCAGAGATTCTTGTTTTGTGGGATCTCTTGGTGTAAAAGGAAATAACGGCCGTTTCAAACATCGAGTGTTTCTGATGAACCTAACACGCTCATCCATTAAAGGAATAGGTGTTCACCTCCCTATAAGGCATTATGCAGTTACTGCAACTGCCAAAAGAAGGTATTCGAACGGACAGAGGCAAAGAACCAGAAAGCTAAGAAGCAGAAACGAACACTCAGGAAGCAGATTGGCTTTAAAACCACAGATTGACAGAGAGGAGAGGAGGGCAGCCCAGGAAGTAGTAAGCAGACTTGTAAGCAAAGAAACCAGAGCCGAGCTGACTTAAAGAAGCAAAGGCAACAAGTGAGCTGGGGTTAAGACAGAGACAGAGAGAGTACTCCAGAGAGTTTGTGTAGTCCAGAGAGACTTGGGGGATCCAAGTACAGTCCTACTGATTATATCTGTTGTGTAAGACTCAAATTGAGCTCACTGTAATAGGCAAAGTCACTAGAGGTTGGAGACAGAGCCGCAGAGCCAGAGTGCTCTAATAGACTTCTAAAGAGCCACGAGGCTACAGTGAAGTTGCAGTACAATAGGAGATCGAATGATCGAGCTGTGGCTAGTTGTTTGAGGTGTGTCGAAGAGAGGAGAAGCAGTTCTAGAGACAAATGCAGAATTCTGAGGGAGTTAGAGAAGCCAGAAGCTCAAGAAGCTCAGAGCACTAACTAAAGGAGTCAAGTCCAGAGAAGCCTAGACATGTCTGTAGAACAAGGACAGCCAGGGCTAAGTTGTCATTCTAAGCCCATTGGTTTGATTGTAAACCAATGGAGTTAAGTGTAGCACTTGTAAAAGAATTGAAGCCATAATCCAAGAGAGCCTAATCGAGTTGATTAGAGCTCAAGGAGACGTAGCCCAAGATATCAGAGTGAACTCCATCTTATATTGTTGTCTTATGGGTTTGTTGAATTGTTGTTTTATTTACTATTATTTTTTTCACATCAGCGTAAGCAAATGAAAATAAGCACTCAACAGGAAAAAACAAATACAAGCATACACCTATATTTTCAAGCATTTCTTAATTCCACATTGGTTAATCATTAAGACTTGGGAATATTTAAAGCTTTGGAAGTGGGAGAGGTTCTTGCAAGTTAGACAAGAAGCCTGAGAGCCCCATTTTTGGATCATTAATGTAGGTAGAGGCTCTGCAGCTGAGTGCACAGAGGCCTAGGGTGTAAATCCGCAGCTCAATGCACGAACCCCTGCAGTTGTGTGCACAGGGTGGATAGAGTTTGTACTAAACTTGAGATATCAATAAAGAGAAGTATTCTACAAATCACTGTGTATTTTGTCTCTATTTAATGCATCTAATTATATTATGATACGATATGGTTTTACATTATAATGCTTATTTAATGTGTGAATGTATTCGATTATATCTGTTAATTGAAAGTGAGCAAGAATATGGGATTACGTGAAGATAACTGTAAATGCATGGTAGATTAGGTAACACTTAAGATAACATGGGAACTTATACAATAACGTAGCCACAGAGGCGTGTAAGTGCTTGGACCTCAAGTTAGAGTTGCATGAATATCAGTTGGGTACCTTCACGGAGGTACTTAAGGACAGAAGAGAAAGAACATCAATAAGCCCTAAAATCTTATTGATCTACACAAAGGCAGGATCAGGAAGTAAATATCGACATCACGACCATCTCAGGGTGCGGAAACTTGGTTTGTGCATCCCCCCATACTACTTCAGGGGAGACTTTGGTCCACGCTCCGCGGGTTAATGCTGGAAGGGCCAATAGTGTAGGGATTTGCTTAGCTGACTAATGCTAAACCTTGGTCAAGGTCCATCAAGCCAATAATATGTTTCTGCTGATACATGGAACGCCAAGTATTTCTTCACGGTTTGAGAGATATTCATGTTTGAAGTTAGTAACCCCAGTTAGTGGGCTAAAACTCAATGGGGTTATGGCATGGCACTCATAATTGGTTGTGGTCATTAAATAGTCAATAATTAATAAATTTATTTTTTTCTCCTAAAATCCCTCCAATGTTCACTTCTTGAGGACCCTCTAAACTCAAGACATTCATATAAATAATCATCTTCATATCCTCCTATAGTAGGTATTTTGTGGCTTCAAACAGGTCATCGTGGCATTTTTGCTATAACTATTTTTTTCTATGGAGCTTTAGAAGATGAAATTAAAACCCATTTTATCCGGAATCTTGATGATCCTGGTGACTGAATTTCAGATCTTGGTTCGGTATATTTTCGGAGATATGATCTAAGGAAGTTAGGGTTTTTGCAAGCTCTATAATTCTAGGTCAAACATGTGACGTTGGGAAAATCGTCATAACTTTCTCTTTAAGCATTGGATTTCAATTTAGTAAATAGTCACAAAAAGAGGATGGACTTTTGTTTCTTGTGTATCATTTTTAGGGCCAAAGGTTGCAACAATGACATGTGGCACTTCATGCAAGTTTGCTCTATTGAACCGGGCTATAATCAGGTCATCATGGGAGATTGGGCATAAACCTTTCTTGAAGAATCCAAAATTTGATCAAACCTATGGGGTTGCAAAGAGGACTCAGAGGGATACCATAGGATCCAATTTTAGACCCTGGAAATCCGAAATTACATAGATAGAACATATTCAATATCGAGCTCCTAGAAGGCAAGAAAAAGCATGCATTCAAGGATCATTGTAGTAAGAACCACACATCAACAGTCAAGGGTAAGTCTCCTACAACAAGGCATGTATGATTAGTGTTTACATTTGAATTTTGAGTATCATCTCTGACATATGTTTTTGCATGACAATGTAAGTATGTATAGGGTCTCTGTTATATCTCTATGTCTCTATATGTCACAATTAGTTTTGATACCACATTTTGGATGTCCTATTCTTGATACTACACATTTGATGCTACACCAAGTCTGCTAAATCTATATGATGTTGTGAGTTCATGTTACTTGTCTTGTCATAATTTAAAGAATGGTCTCTATTGTTGTACTTAGAACTTGGTTCACCACAAGTCTAGTGTTTGTCATCAGTTTCCATTGTATATATATTTAGGTCAGTTTTGGATATAGTCTTGCATAGTGTCCAAGCCTATGTCAAGAGTGGGAGTCTTTGTCTACTGCTGCAAAAAGTCAACAACAAAAGTGATAAGCACACTTCAGGTACGCATTGTAATTTTAAATTGTATTTATTCATTATTATGCACTTACATGTGTCTTGCAAGCAAAGGTAAGTTGTAGGATATTTTGTTTTTTTTTGGGATTGGTTTTTCCAGGAAAATTTTGCATGCAGGTAGAAAAAGATTCAAATATAAATTCAAGCAAGAATTCCAGATAAAAAGTATCAAATCAAAGGAAGCATTGCAGTGAGCCATCCTTTGAAGAGATAAAAACCATATGTATATTGTGAAGAAGTTGCAAGGCTAAGATTCGTCATTGTAAAGTTGTAAAAGAGTCATTTGTAAAAGTGTCATCATTGGAAGGGTCATTATTGTAAAAGAGTCAATCTTCCTAGAGTGGAAAAGGCATTGTTGGGAGGTATAGGAGTCTGTGTTGGGATGATTTCATGGTTGGGTTGCAGGTCATATTTTGATTGGGTGTTTGGTCAAAATCATTGTAAATCATATTGTATGGTGGATCATTGTCCCTAGTACGGGAATCCACACTCTTCTGTCATTTTAGTCAATATAGGGTGGCAAGGAGGTGTTAGGCAGGTGCATGAAGTCACCTACAGGTTGGAGCTTGTGAACACTTCAGGGTGGTAGGTTGTTCTAAGGTATTGGGCCATCCATTCAGTTGATTACTGAGGAAACCAGGGCAGTGAGGCATGCTTCCAGTGGAAGCTGGAGAAGAATGCTTTTCTAGAATTATAGAGAGTTGTTGCTTTCATTTCAATTGGGGCTGAATATTAAAGAATTTATTAGAAAAGCGTTTAGTGGTTTTTTACTTCGAGGGGGTTTTCCACCTAAAATTATTTTGTCTATTGTGTTCTTTTATTTACTGTTATTATTGCATAAACATTAATAATAATTGACAGTTAACTAATTCTCTGAAAATATTTAAAAGTGCTAATTGCTAAGGAATATTCATTCACCCCCCCTCAGTATTTCCAACAATTGTTATCAGAGCTTGGTTCCTTCAGTAACAACTTAACCGCTGGAAGTCAATTTTCAGAGCATAGAGATCGAAAAGTCAAAGAAGCAGGTTACAAGAATTTCAAAGGAAGGTGCAAGTACAACAAAATCTAAAGAAAGTGAGTATTGTGTACCAACCCCTGATTTTGATGCAGATAATTATTAGATATGGGAATCCAGGATGGAAGTAAATTTGCAGGCACATGGAGTATGGGAATCAATTGTTTCTGGAGACACATCTACCGATGAAGCTAAAAGGTACAATTCAAAGGCCATGAATGTAATTTTGAATGTTTTGCCAAATTATGTGAAAACAAAAGTTGGTCAATGTTCATTAGCTAAATCTCTTTGGGAAAAGCTTCATAATCTCTATTAAACAAAGAAATTAGGTCAAGATGTTAGTGAAAATTCAGATCCTTTTGATTATGATGAATAAATGGGAGAAATGAGTAAAACAGAGTTTCAAAATCAAGTGATCAAGGTGATAAAGGAACTCAAAAGTCAAAAGGAAAAGACAAGATGTTTGGAAGCAGAATTGAAGACAATAAAAGAACTCATCAAAGAAAATGAGGAGTCTGAGAAGATGATTAGTAGTCTTAGAAGTATATTGGAAGAAATCAAGAATATAATGACATAAGACCTCAAGAGAGAAGTCCAACAGAAGAAACAAGAACTTGACACGGCGTTTGCAGAGATTAGCAAGATCACACAATAGATGCAGGAAGCAGAAATTGAAAGGAAGGAATATGATCAAAGATACATATCCGCTGTTGACGAAAATAAAAATGAATTAGAAACATCTATAGTAGACATAAGAAGGATCAAGATTGAAAATGAGAAGCAGAAGGAATAGAAATAGGTTCTCAACAGAGAAGTAGAGGAGACCACTCTTCTCAAGCTACAGGTTCAGGAGGCAGAAAAAAGAAGGAAGATCTTGAAAAGATGGTTTCAAGAAGATATTACTCAAAAGAAATAAGAGTTTGATGCAACCTATGATGAGATCAACAAACTTAAGGGATCAAAAAAGGAACACTTACAAAATAAGATAGAAGAAGAACCAAAAATGAAGGCAATTAAAGATGGTAAAGCTCCAGTTGATGAAGGTACAAGCTCCACATCTTCGCAGGATGATTCTAAGAAGGAAGTTGATCAAAGTGAAAAGCCAAAGAAGAATGTTGCAACTCCAAAGAACAAGAACAAAGGACCACAACAAACTACAACACCGCCTCCAAAGAAGAATGAAGAAACTTCCAGGTATGTTCGTTTATTTAATGGTTATTGTTTTTCATGCGCTAACTATGGACATATGGCCAAGGATTGTAAAGTTATTGATAGGCACAACTATAATGGACCATCGCATCCGAATGAACCATTCAAGTAGGCACATTTATTTAATGTTTATTGATTTTTATGTGCTAACTATCGACATATTGCTAGGGATTGTGAAGTTTTTTATAGATACAATCATTATCTGCAAAATGCTAGAAGGAAGATTCTAGGATCACAAGACAAGTTCCACGATGATTTTGTCAGAAGAGAATACATGCTATATGGGCCAAACCTTGGAATGTTTCAAATTCCATAACTATGGCCATAACGACCGCGGTTGTAGAAATCAGATGGAATCACCTATGGACAACATTGAATGCTTCAAGTGTCATAACTATGGGCACATGGCTCGAGATTGCAAGAATAAGAAGGTCTGGAAAAGGAAACATGTACAGGAAGACAAAGCAGATAACAAGTTTTCAACATTTATGATTTTAGGATTTGTAAATGCAAAAGGTCATGAGGAATTAGCAATTGCTTTAGATAATGACTCAATTCAAGATGGCCCGTTAGGTGACTCACTATTTTGAACAATCTAGCTTGTTGACTCCTTAATGTTTGTAGAGGAGGAGTCTATGCAGCAGTATATGGCACAAGTCTATGGTTGACAGGAATTAGGTAGTTTGAACAAGATGGCAGTATCATTACAGGTTTAGGGGGAGAAAAATGGTTGAAGGATTACAGGTTACCAGGAATAAGGCAATATTAGTCGGCAAAGGATATGCACAAGTTGAAGGAATCGATTTTGAAGAAATATTTTCTCCTGTTGCAAGAATGGAAGCTATCAGGATGTTTCTCACTTATGCTTTCTCGAGAAAAATCAAGGTCTACCAAATGGATGTCAAGTTAGCTTTTCTAAATGGTGAATTGGAGAAAGAAGTTTACATTGAACAACCCAAAGATTTTCTGCTCTCTGACAAAGAAGACTACGTCTGCAAATTAAAGAAGGATCTCTATGGTCTCAAGCGATCTCCTAGGGCTTGGTATGCTCATCTTGATAGATATTTACATCAATAAGGATTCAAGAAAGGAAGTGCTGACAACAATCTTTATGTTAAAGTGGATCAAGATAACCTAACAATTATCGAAGTATATGTGGATGATATAATCTTTGGAAGCAGTGATGACAGATTAAGTAAATACTTTGCAATAAAAATGCAAAGTGATTTTGAAATGTCTGTGATTGGTGAATTGAAATACTTTTTAGGGCTTTGGATACCTCAATAGGATAGAGGAATATTCATATATCAAACCAAGTACATCAAATAAATGCTCAAGAAATTCTAGATGGAAGATTGCAAGCCGGCCCTTACCCCCATGGTAACATGTTGCAAGTTAATATTAGAAAATTCGTCAAAGGATGTGGACCAAAGGTTGTATAGATCCATGATTGGTAGTATCCTATATGTGATAGCCTCCCGACCTGATGTAATGTAAGAAGTTGGACAAGTAGCAAGATTCCAAGTAGCACCAAAAGAATCTCATATTATTGTCATCAAAATAATTCTTCGGTATCTTAAGGGCGTATGGGAATATGGTCTATGGTATCCCAAAGGAAGTGATCTGGTTATCCAAGCTTATAGAGATGCAGATTCGGCAAGAAGTGTTGATGGTTGTAAGAGTACCAGTGGAGAAAAATTATATCTGGGTGGTTGTCTTATTTCATGGTTAAGTAAAAAGTAGTCTTCAATCTCGTTATCGACAACAGAAGCAAAATATGTCACTGCAGCAGAGTGTTGTACTCAAGTTCTCTGGATGAAGCAAACTTTGCAAGATCTTCAAGTCAAGTTTGATGAGCCTATCCCCATATTTTGTGATAACACCAACGCCGTCAGTATTTCCAACAATCCTATAATGCATTCCAAGAAAAAGAAAATTATGATTAAATATCATTCTGTTAGAGAGAAGCTCGCCGAAAAGAATATCAAGCTTGAATATGTTTACACAAAGGAACAAATTGCTGACATATTTACCAAACCATTACCTCGTGAAGCATTTGAGTATCTTCTCCAAAAGCTTGGGTTTCTCCCAATTTTTCATTAGACTCTTTCTCTTATCTACTCGAGTAGAAAGGGGGAGTGGAGGTGTGTACAGGTCTGCAGGATGGTCGTTTGTTAGGGTGAGTTACCCTTTTCCATTGATGAAGAAGGGGGAGAGAAGGTAGTAGGAAGAGGTGTCATGATTATAGGGGGAGTACTTGTGTTGCAATCAAAGCCAAATGGGGAGATTGTTGATCAGTGGCTGTCATTGATGTCAACCCAAGCAGCACTAGGGGCTACCCCAATCTTGCATGGGAATTTTGACTTGAAAAATTACCCTATTATGAGTCAAGGATCTTCTAGATGGATTCTAATCATTGATATATTTCCGTTGATATATGGAACGCCAATTAATTCTTCACGGTTTGAGAGATATTCATGTTTGAAGTTAGTAAGCCCAGTTAGTGGGCTAAAACCCTATGGGGTTGTGGCATGGAACTCATAATTGGTTGTGTTCATTGAATAGTCAATAATTAATAAATTAGTTTTTTCTCCCAAAACCCCTCCAGCTTTCACTTGTTGAGGACCCTCTCAACTCAAGGCATTCATATAAATAATGACCCTCATATCTTCCTATAGTAGGAATTTTGTGGCTTCAAATAGGTGATCGTGGCATTTTCACTATAACATTTTTTTCTATGAAGCTTCATAAGCTGACATTAAAACCCATTTAAGCAGAAATCTTGATGAAGCTCATGACCAAATTTCAAATCTTGGTTCGTTATATTTGCGGAGATATGTTCTGAGGAAGATAGGGTTTTTGTAGGCTCCCGAATTCCATGTCAAACAGGTGACATTGGGAAAATCATCATAAATTTCTCTCTGAGCATTGGATTCAAATTTAATAAATAGTCACAGAAATAGAGGACGGACTGTGGTTTGTTTAATAGCATTTTCAGAGCTGAAGGTTGTAACAGTGACACATGGCACTTTTTACAATTTCGCTCTACTGAACCAGGCTATAATCAGGTCATCATGGGAGATTGGGAATAACTCTTTCTTGAAGAATCCAATCTTGATCAAACCTATGGCGTTACAAAGAGGACTCAGAGGGCTACCACAGGAAGAAATTTTAAACCCTGGATATCCAAAATTACATAGATACAACAAATTCAATATCGAGCTCCTAGAAGGCAAGAAAAAACATGAATTCAAGGATCATTGTAGTAAGGACCACACATCAATAGTCAAAGGTGAGTCTCCTACAACAAGGTATGTATGATTAGTGTTTACATTTGAATTTTGAGTATCATCTCTAACATATGTTTTTCTAGGACAACGTATGTATATATAGGGTCTTGGTTATATCTCTCTGTCTCTATATGTCACAGTTAGTTTTGATACCGCATTTCGGATGTCGTATTCTTGATACTATACATTTTATGCTACACCAAGTTTGCTAAATCTATATGATGTTGTGAGTTCATGTTACCTGTCTTGTCATAATTTATAGAATGGTCTCTGTTGTTGTACTTAGAACTTGGTTCATCACAAGTCTAGGGTTTGTCATAAGTTTCTATTATATATATCTTTAGGTCAATTTTGGATATAGTCTTGCATAGATTCTAGGTCTATATCAAGAGTGGGAGTCTTCATCTATTGCTACAACAAGCCAACAACAAAAATGATAAGCACACCTCAGGTACGCATTATAATTTTAACTTGTATTTATTCATTATTTGCACTTACATGTGTTTTGTAGGCATAGGTAAGTTGAAGGGTTTTTTTTTTGTTTTGGGATTAGTTTCGTCGGGCAAATTTTGCATGCAAGTAGAAGAAGATTCAAGTATAACTTCAAGCAAGAATTCAAGAGCAGAAGTATCAAATCAAAGGAATCATTGCAGGGGACATCCTTTGAAGACATGTCAACCATCCATATATTGTGAAGAAGTGTCAAGGCCAAGAGTCATAATTGTAAAGTAAAAGTGTCATCATTAGAAGAGTCATCATTTTAAAAGAGCCAATCTGCCTAGAGTCGAAAAGGAATTGTTGGGAGATATAGGAGTCTCTGTTGGAATGATGTCATGGTTGGGTTGCAGGTCATAGTGTGATTGGGTGCTCGGTCAAAATCATTGTAAATCATATTGTATCGTGGATCATTGTTCCTAGTATGGCAATCCACACTCTTGTCTCATTGCAATCATTATAGGGTGGCAGAGAGGTGCTAGGTAGGTGCATGAAGTCGCCTACAGGTTGGAGCATATGAACACTTCAGGGTGGTAGGTTGGTCTATGGTGTTAGGGCATCCATTTAGTTGATTACTAAAGAAACTAGGGTATTGGGGCATCCTTCCAGTGGGAGCTAGAGAAGAATGATTTTCTAGAATTCTATAGAGTTGTTGCTTCCATTCAGTTGGGGCTAAGGATTAAAGAATTTATTAGAAAAGAGTTCTGTGGTTTTTGACCCAGAGGGGGTTTTATACCTAAAATTCTTATGTCTAATGTGTTCTTTTATTTACTGTTATTACTGCATAAACATTAATAATAATTGAAGATTAACTAATGCTCTGAACATATTCAAAAGTGCTAATTGATAAGGAATATTGATTCACCCCCCCCCCCCTAGTATTTCCAACTTGGACTTCCTTGGTAAGGAAGAAAACATAAGAGTATTCCTTCAGTGACTTTGTCAACTAGTTTTTTCATATTTCCTTATGTCTTCTCAGGAGTGATGTAATACAAAGGATTTCACCTGAAACCAGAAGAATTCTACAACTTACTAAGCAAGATAAAGTTGGATACTCATACCTTTAGTAGAATTATACAGAGATCAAAGTATATGCTTGTGAAATCCCTCCCTACAGGTTATCAATGTTAGTGCCAATAAGGATCTTTGCCTTAGAATACATCAAGAAATTGATGAATATGGATGATTTTCATTTTATATCGAGAAAGCGAAAATCACAATTCAAGCTAAAGGCACAAATTGGCCTTTTCATTGTTAATACTAGGGAACAACGAAGGAGTTTGATAATTTGTTAAACTAAATTAAATTCAAGTTGAGTTTTACTTGCTCATATGATCCCTTGGGAATTATTTCAAGGTTGAGAGTTGAGAAAAAAACAACACCTTATGCACTTACAACCAGGCCAGAGATAGAAAAATATGCAAATAAAAAAGAATGGGGGGAAAATACATTACAAGAAGTTGAGGAATAAATTGTTATTCAAACAAATTCACAAACTCTAGTTTCCCAAGAAAAAGAAACCAAAATATCAAGAGAAATTTTATCTCCTAAAGACTTAGAAACTCAAGCTACAACTTTGACAGCCTTCGAAAGGAGAAAGAAAACAAAAATTATTGAAGAGTCCTCAGAAGAAAGAGATTCACACGAGCAGGCTACAATAATGTTCTTAGGATTTCCTACTACTTCCTTTCCATAAATTGAAGAGATCACGACATATTCTCTTGTGTCATCTGTCTCTCAAGCTACAATATAGTAAAATGTTTTTCCTAGATATAGATAAATAAAAAGGAAGAATGAAGCATTAAAGTCCTCTACTTATTCTAAATTTTGGAGACAACCTTCAACTACCCAACATAGAATTTTGTCTGCACTTGATACTGAAAGTGGAAAATTTCAATTAGCCTTCATAGAACCTAAGGTTCCAGTGCCTAAAAGTGCAGAAGATTATAGAACATCCATACTTTCTTTTGATACTAAGCAAATTCATGTAATTTATCAAATTGACCTTCATAAGAAAGTAAGTGAAATGATATAATCTACATTGACAATTTCACCCATGGTAGCCTTTAAGCTACAAGATTCCTTGAATAATATTCACACACATTTAAAAATAGATAGGATGTCATCCTAGGCTAAATATACCTTAATCAAAGCACTTGAAGCTTTGGTGATCAAACTAGGATATGATCCTAGTGATGTCAAAGCCGCAGAAGAGATGATAAAGAATAAAAATGTTGACATTCAAGCATTGAGGAAGAAGCTTAAAATTCCTATTACATAGCATCCACAAGCTAAGGAATTAGGTCAACTAGAAAAGGAAAAGGAAAATATGTTCAAGTTGATAGTCGAACAAAATGTCCAAATTTAGAAGATGGAAGTTGACTTGGAAATACTCTTGAAATAAAATGAGCAACTAACGACCACAAGTACATCTACACAGTAAACAGAGGCAGGAACTTCAACAAAAAGAATAGAGTCAACTAGTGCATATTCTTCCGAGAAATTAGTAAAGGCCCCAAGAGACTTATCTATAAGAAATAAAGAGAATGAAAGACAGTTATCAGCATTACAAAATTGGAAGTAAACAAAATCAAAACTGATAATTCATATTTGGATGAGTTTCAAAAGAATTTTAAGTTAACCAATCAGTTAGAAGTTTATGAGAATGAATCATTGATTGCACAAACCTTGTCTTAGGACAAAAAAACCATTTGGATTGATATCAATGCATCTATAACTGAGTTATGGCCTTCTATTGATATTATTTTTGAACAAGAAGATTTATTGTAGAGATAGAAGGAAGCAGTGACAGAAATCAAAGAAGATATGGACCAAAAACTAGGTGAAGCTACAAGGATAATCAAAGTCTTAAACTCCACAACAAAGGATGAACTTGAAGAGTTCGGGATTGAAGACAAAACCAAAGTAGTTTTAGAAGTAATAAAAGTTCCGACAAAGAGAAATTTGATGCTACAACTCAAAAATCAAAACCTAGAAGCTCAAAACAAGCATAGAAAGTTCAATGCTCTGCATCATAAAGGACTACCAAGTTTTCAAGTTATAGGTGGAAAATTGATTCCACTTGAATATTATCAACACAGGTTACATGAGATAGCAGTGGACAAGGCTAAGTTTAGTAAAATCAGAGGAATTATAACTCTTTCATTGAAGGTTTAACTTATGATTTACTCATTCAACATGAAATTAAGAATTTGTTTCTAACTGGGCTTACTTTTGAAAAATATACTGAAGTTGATGAGTCATATAGAAAGTTGTTAAATTTTACCGTCCCTGATGAAAAGAGATGGGATAAATTATGTGAGCTCATATAATATAACAGAATGCTACATTTTAGGATCATACAACAGATAAGAAGGATAAGGCAACAGATTAAAAGACATAATGAATAGAAAAGCAGATTTATAGCTACATTCATCAAACAACAACCCTCAAAATTTGTGCAGTGTTCAAATTAGTTCAATTTTTCTATGTTTCAATGCTATTTTTTTAGATATCCAAATCAGTTTGGATGATATTTTATTTTGTAATAAATTTTGATTCAAGTCTAGATGTTTTGAGTCGAACTCTATAATTATTTTATAATTCAAAGGAGAAAGGGTTGAAACCTTATGGTGAACGAGTGACATGCTTGTAATTTTCTAATCTAATAGAAGGATGTTTTATTAATTTTGAGAAACGTGTGTGTGTGTGTTGTTATGGTTATTCAATTATGTTTTCATTTTCTATTTTCTCTACACGTGTTCAAGGTGACATAGAAGTTTGGATAGCACTAAATTAAATGTTAATATCTTTGAAAGCCCCGACAAAGCTGTAATTTTAAAAAGAGACTAATTAATTGAAACTATCTGTCTTAGTTAATTCCTCTATGTTAAACACACATGGGCAGCCAGAACAATATGAAAGATGAACATGGGAATACATGTTATTAACAACTGATATACATTTATAGTACATTGTTGTGACCATTGGGTTTCACATCCCAAGGTCTCTTGGACTGCATTGTCTATTCAGCTTCCACACTAACCCATTTAGGATTAGGTATCCAACATTCCCCCCCTTAATCCAAAGGGTTATGTATGAGTCCAAGAAGAGAGTTGTAATACAAAATGTTCAACAATGCATGGCAGCACTAGGCTGAATGTGCTCTCTGAAATGTTGGTATAAATGGCGGTGGTTTAAGGATGACCACCAACACTGGAACGCTTAGTGCAGTTCCCGGAACTCTTCCAAAACTGGCAAGAAGCTGAAGTCTTCTGCTAGAGGAAGTGCTCCTATTGTTTTGAAGAGGGAAACTTTCAACCATGAAAGGGAGGTCTCACCCCGCATAAAAGGGAGAACTTCAACCTGAAAAGGGAAGTCTCAACCTGTGATGGTTTAAGGATGACCAACAACTCTGGAATGCTTAATGCAATTCCTGGAACTCTTCCAAAACTGCAAGAATCTAGTGTCTTCTGCTAGAGGAAGTGTTCTCAATTTTGTTCCTGGAATTCTTCCAAAGCTGGCAAGAAGCTGAAGTCTTCTGCTGGAGGAAGTGTCCCATATTGCCAACTGAAGGCATGTTCACGGGCATCTTTGTCTCTGGCTACAACTCTGAAACTGTTGTGACAGGTTGTGGCTCAGGCTCGCTTGATGTGACTCTGAAGCTTGTAGATGACCATCATTCCCCCCCTATCAGATACAAGGTGAGATGATGGAGAAAACTCAACTGCAAGACTGTTTAATAATCTAGAACAAGTTCTGACATGTGTTTGGAATATCTTCTTGGCTGTTGATGCCCATTGCTAAGAAGCGATCCATCCAAGATGCATCTTTGTTCTTGAAGGATGTTTATTTCTGAAGCATCTGTGTGAAGAATGACTGGTTTTATGACAGTGCTTACATGGATGAAGATCAAAACAGTGATCTTTCAAATGGCCAACTCGGTCACAGTGTTGGCATCTCACAATCTATTGTTGTTGTTGTTGTTGTTGCTGTGGAAGAGAGGCAGAGTCTGGAACAGCAGGAGGTGAACTGTCATGAATGAATCCATCACTCTGAAACTGAATGGGCTTAGCATAGTCTGGAATATGAAAGGACAAGTCCTTGTCATATCCAAGACCAATTCTGTGCTTGTTGTGGACAAGCTATTCCCAAGGTCTAATGATGGGCTTGGGAAGTGCAGACTGATTTTCTGCATTTTCATGTACAACTTTTGCTTTATTGGGTACTAAATCTGAACCAGCTGTAACATTATTGACTTGCTGTTTATGGGAGTCTGCTTCAATCTTTTGAACAGGTTTAGAATGATGCCTCCACTGTTGTAGCTTTGTCTCAAGCTGCAAGAACTTAATATTTTCATGTGCATTTTGGAGACAAATTTTAATATCAGAAAGAGAGGTTTTGTTGATCTTAACCATCTCATCAAAAGTGGAAAGTATTAAATTATTCAGTAGTTTCAATACATCATCTATTCTATCCATTTCGGACCAATATAATCAGAGAAGTGATATTGTCTTCAGCTACAATTGGTCTATAGAATGATAAATAATTGCAATTATTAGATGAGTAGCAGCATACCAATATCACCAAGTCATTGTAGCAGACAGCATAGTACCAATTTCAATGTAGCAAATGACTAGTGTGCAACCAACAAGCACCAAAATAAGAGTTTACTTATGACCAGCTTTATGTTCTGATAATACACCCGACAAAACTTTTCTCCATAAAAGATTACAATCAGCCCACCAAACTCTTTATGCAGTAGTCGAAGCAAGGAATTAATGCACTATAATGAGTTTTAAATACAATGCCACACTGGGGCAGCAACAACTGCAAACTTGCTTGAATCCTTCAAATACTAGAAAGCGCTATCACAATAGAAATACCAGTAGTAAACTTCTCTATTAGATCATCCTCTGTGAGATCAAGAACTTCAAGATCAAATACCAATCCATTGTTGTATACAAACTGCACAATTCTCTTGGAAAAACAACAACAATTACCAAAATATGTTAAACACACACAACCTTCAACGCACAATTACATGGAAATTTTCATGGAAACCAGCTCAATGCATATCATACGGCATTCACATGTCGCTAGTTCCATCAATAATATATTCACGTTGCTTCAAACCTCAACGCAAGAGGCTAAGACAATGGACAGGATGCAGAATCATGCTCAAGAAGAATTAGCACAACATTGAAAGGAGCCAACACACAATTTCATTCAATTGCATAGTCACTAGATTTTTGATCAGCGCTTAAGAACCTAGCTTTCGAAGAATCTCAGTATTTTTTAAAACAAGAGCAGAAGAAGTGTTTTTTACCAGCGTGGAGTGCTTGCTGCGTCAAATGAATGGACGTATTCGTGGCACCCTCTCAGTCCAAAATCATTGGTGCCCTCTTTTCTTCGTTATTCCCACAGACGGAGTGCTCTTAAACTTAGCTTGTAAATTTGTATCACAATACAACAAGAGTCAAAAAGTCTAACAACCATGCAATAAATTTTCTAAAGTTTTGGTCAATCAAATCTTTGCAGGATCCAACTTGCACTAATAAGGCATCCAAATCAATGGAGGAGCGGCAATAGTGTATGTCCAAAAATATTCTTCATTAAATATCTGCATGAATATATATGAGCGATGGGAATAGAATCGTGTGATGTAAAGAATACATAAGGACCTAGACAATGATCCCAAATATTGTGCAAAGAATCGGGAGAAGTGTATGTCTGAGAGCTGGTTAAGTTTTCAGATGTTTCCCATATATTTAGTTCATCCGAGCATGGATCACCATGAATTATTTAGGTATGGGCACAAGGCTACGCAATCTTAACAAGAATATGTTGGCTCACAGACTCCACGCATCGTAATAACAATTGGGAAACAGACAGAGTGCTTGTTCACCACACTTCCACTGTGTCAGCAAATGGTTCCTCGGTTGGAGACCTCAAGGGAAATTCTCAAGGGGATTTCTTTCTGCATAGGTATTCCATCTCTAGCCTTTTGACCGATTTCAGCGATGGACATGGTTTGCATAATTTGGCCACGTTGCAACATTTAATTCAACCTCTGTCTGGAACAATTCGACCTTAATATGAGCATCAAATGAATTGGTCTCGGCCTTTATACATTCAGGGAATTGTTCGGAACTTGCCTCTGTGGTAGTACACAGCCTCAGAAATGAATGTTCAGCCTCATAAATGAATGTTCAACAACATGATTATGCATAAAGAGGTATTCGGCTTCCGAAAAGATACACTCGGCCTCAAATGATTTATTTGCTTGGAACAAAGAACTACACCCCTGAATTTGTCTGCAATCTTCAATATTTACGGCCTTCAATTTCTCGACTTGGGCATGAATTCAACTTTCAGTGAAGATCACGTCTCAGCTTCCGCCATAGGTGATTCCAAAAGGTCGCTTCAATCAAAGTGGTTAATCTCTATCCATAGCTAGAATATGAAACGTGCATATAGACTGTGTATGTGTTCAATTATAGTTCTTCTGCCTGGATGCACGTTTTAGGGTATCTCCGTGGATTATTTTTCTACCTGGCAACGTCTTTATCAATGTGCAGCAGATAGAGGCGATGCATAACGAGCTTCAACAACTCCTTCCTCAGCTGTTTTTTTTTTTTTAATCCGTGACAAGGCGAATATGGGCTGCTTCGGCTTCCTCTGGGCTCTTGAGAGCAGCGCAGGGTTCTTCAAAATAGGAGCAGCATTCTCCACCGGAGCAGCGTTCTCCACAATCGTTGCTAATCTCACATGCACTTCTAAATCGCTAAAAAGCTCGAAATATTTTTTAGGTAAAACATTTCCAGGTAGGAATTATGACAAACAAAGTGCAGTAGAATGAATTATGACAAACAGAGCACAGAATGGCACAAAATCAGTTATGACAGGGTCGGAGTTACAAATATATGACTGTTGCTGTCAAACACACATGGGGAGCTAGAACAAATAGAAAAGATAAAGCATGCAATTCAATTTTTATTCACAAATGATACATATTTATAGTACATGTGGTGACCGTTGGGATTCACATCCCAAGGTCCCTTGGACTGCTTAGTCTGTTTAGC
>APFE031313844.1:58162-97450 GCA_000404065.3 Pinus taeda
GCCAAGAAGCGATCCATCCTAGATGAATCTTTGTTCTTGCAGGACGTTTGTTTTTGAAGCATCTGTTTGAAGAATGACTGGTTTTATGACAGTGCTTACATGGATGAATATCAAAATAGTGATCTTTCAAATGGCCAACTCGATCACAATGTTGGCATTTCACGATCTGTTGTTGTTGTTGTTGCTGTGGAAGAGGAGCAGAGTCTGGAATAGCTGCAGCTGAACTGTCATGAAGAGCAGGTGAACTATCATGAATGAATCCAACACTCTGAAACTGAATGGGCTTGGCATAGTCTGGAATATGGAAAGACAAGTCCTTGTCATATCCAAGACCAGTTTTGTGCTTGTTGTGGACAAGCTGTTCCCAAGGTCTGATGATGGGCTTGGGAAGTGCAGACTGAGTTTCTGCATCTACATGTAACCTTGCTGCTTTGTTTGAATGAACAGGAACATTATTGACATGCTATTGATGGGTGGTTGTCTCAATGTTCTGAACAAAAACAGGTTCAGAATGGTGTCTATTTTGATGTAGCTCTTCTTGCTCTAGCTGTGATTCAAGCTGCAAAAAATCAATCTTTTTATGTGCATTTTGGAGACAAATCTGAATTTCTGAAAGAGATCCTTTGCTGATTTGTAATGTGTCATCAACAGTAGTTTGTATAAGAGTTTTCATGAACTCTAATACTTCACTGATTCTGGCCATTTTTCTTCAATGTCACTTAAAAAACTGATCACAATTATTACTTAATGCAGAAAAGTAATATCCACGTATAATACAGAGCAATGTCTTGTATAAATGTGCAGCAAATGAATCAGGGAATCAATGCATATATATGTAGACAGAGACTATAATGAGTTTTAATACTACAACTGGGGCAACAACAACTGCAAATTTGCTTGGATCCTTCAAGTTATCCTTCACTTTCAAATCAAAACCTGCATTACCAGGATCTTCACAACTTCTATGCTTATAAACATACATGCTCTATTTTTCCCAATTCAAAATTAGACAATCTCTTTTTAATTCAAAATAGAGCCTTTCAAGAACTGGAATTTCAGCAACACATGGGAGAGAGCAAGTGGAGCAGTTACATGAGCAACGTAGCAGAAGGAACAGGCCAATGGAATAATAATGAGTCGCATGGGAATAATGAGTCAGATCTGCCATGATTCTCTATTGGTTAGTGGGTGTAGAGAATGCAGCTAAAATTTGGCTGATAGGATTTCAGAATAGAGAATTTAAGTCGCAGAGGGCCAGGACTACTCACAACAGAGGAATGGCAGCGCTGATAGAGGTAACATCCTCTATTCTAAGAAATGCTCAGAAAAGTATAATCAAGAGGAGAGCATTGGTTTACAAAGGCTACAAAAACAGGTGGCTCACACTGGAGCAGGGCAGGAGATCGCCCGCTCTGATACCATGTTAAACACACATGGGCAACCAAAACAATATGAAAGATAAACATGAGAATACATTTTATTAACAACTGATATACATTTATAGTACATTGTTGTGACCGTTTGGTTTCACATCCCAAGGTCTCTTGGACTGATTTGTCTATTCAGCTTCCACACTAACCCATTTAGGATTAGGTGTCCAACACTCTAAATCTTTTAATTGTTTCCTTTTCTCATCTCTTTCACATGTATTGTTTGGCTATATAAAATTTCTATACACATTTATTGTATATAACAAATTAGATATTCAATATGAATGTTTAAGGAATTATATATATTCTTAAATTCTACTTTCCAAATCATTTTAAAGATTAATTTTGTTAAGAATGAAGAATCAACCCTTCTTTTTTCTCATAAATACTTAGGATTTACATCTGCTTTAAAGTTTAAGCATTGGTCATCCATTTTAAAATTCAAAAACCTTACTTTAGATTTTTTTTCACAGTTCCTCGTCCTAGAACTATCTAAAAAGTAAAACATAGGTAAAAACCAACTCCAAGGAAGGTGTCTTTGGTAGTCCATAGCAAAAAACAAACCACTACAAGATGGTGAATCCACTTGTTGCCTTTCTTTGATCTAATGGTTGTTTTGTAGGACCTTTCTCTCCACATTTCCACTCCATTGTGCCTTTATTAGTCCTCTGGAATTTTTGTAGGCATCCTTAGACTTGTTTCTAGTTGGGAAAGAACTCTTCTTCATTTTTTTTTTGGTCGTGTGACTTTTATCATAGACAGACACAAAACATATCCTACACGGGTTACAGAGGACTCAAAAAGACATTGTAGTTTTTCTTTCCTAAGTGTTGGGAAACTTTTAATGAACTACCCACACTTCTACAATTTTTTTACAGTTAGATACATTGTTTAATTTCTTACTAAGCACAATTAGTAGGGTAATTACTTAATCTTTACTTTCAAAAATTGCATTCTAGAATATAGCTTAATTAGTGGAAGAGTAAGTGGCCATTATCCACCATTTTTTCAGCCTATTTTGCTATCATGTTTCACAAGTCACATAGCTTAATTAGGAGGAGAGAAAGTGGCCCAAAATACACACATATTTTTGACTAACCAAAGCATTTTACTTCATTAGTATTAGGACTAGGACCAAATGTTATTAAATAAATGGAGTAACCCCTGCTTCTCTTGCACTTTTTAGACAGCCTTGGGCTTACATCTAAAAGCTTTCTTAAATCACTTCATTTTTCCATCTCCCTTTTAGGAATACATAATGTAATATGAAGGAAGTAAGTGGCCCACTATCCACATATTATTTGTTTTCATGCAAGGAACAATAATAACTTAGTGTAAGTAATGAATTGTGTAAAATATTATCACATATCTTCATCTTTACAAACTTTGTATGCTCACTTTGTCACTTGCTCAAACATTATACTCCACACACTGAGCTACTCAATTTGTTACAAAGGGCATCCAGGTTTAGGAGCCTTTGTACTTAGTTTATTTTAGCTTACTTTTTCATACTGTTATCACTAAGATTTTCCTTGAAGTTGTTAGAAGAAGAAAAGGGGTCCAAGGTAACCACAAACCAACTTTTAAGTACATAATCTAGCCAATTTATACTCAGAGAGGACTCTCTCTTTATGATTTAGCTTTGTTTTATAAGATATTAGGCTAGTTATGAAATCTTGGGGGTTTTGATTGTGTTTGGTGGTGGAATTCAGGAGCAGATGGATAGAACTAAGTATTTCAGGCCATTGGGCTATGGAGTCAACTGAAGATGGCTTAACTGGATCAGTTTTTTCAACAAAGGATGGATTCACAGGGCAAGATAGCTAAACAGGGAACAAATGGTAACTTGAAAGGATGGAATGGACTTAAAAGGGAAGAAGGGCAATTAAGAATCCTTCAACATGTTTTAAGAGGAGGGAAATTGAGTGATCACTAATAAAAAACAATTAAGAATTTCTTATTAAATGACCATAATGATAAGCTAAGAAGCAGAAGCAGTTAAGAATTCCTTGTCTATGATAGCTTAGAAGAAAACATTTAGAATAAAAATGATTTTAAAGACAGATTGCACTTAAGCACTTTCTGAATTATACTTTTTCGTTTTAATATTCAGATATCAAACACAATTGAAATATTAAACCAGAAAACAATAACACATGAGATATAGAATACTTATTTGTCCAGTGTTTGACACATGAATCTTGTAAAAAGTCCTTTTCTTTATTTCTTCATCCAGCCAGCCATACAAGAATTGTTCAACAACACTTTATTCCAAAATAATAAGTCTACAAAAATGTCTATGAATCCACCCTCAGTACTTCGAATGAGGAAGTACTTATACAAAAGTTTACAATAAAATATCTCTTAACAAAGAGAGATATAATTTAGGAAACCTAACTATATGTTACATGAAAATAGAGACAGATGGTCTTAAAGATAGAAGCTAAAATAAATTGATGGCTTGCTGTCCCTCTTTTTGTGAATGAGCTGGAGGCATGCCCTATGCTTCAGCATCTTGCTGTCTTCCTCGTAATTTAGTGTTGGCTGTTTTCTTTTCAACTTCTTACTGATAGTCTTTGACCTGTTCTGATAATCTTTACCTGCTTTATCCTCATTTACCTTTTTACCAAAATTGACCATGGTAAATACTGAAAATATACTTTTTACCAAGGTAAATTACAAAATATTTGTCATGTTCATCCACCAATCTTCCTTTGGCATTCTGGTCCTTTGAAGCTTCCTAAAGATTTCATTAGCCTCAGTGTATTTGAAAAAATTAGGTTGAACTAGAAACAAATGTTTTATTTCATGTTCAACATAGAAAAGGTTCTCTAAACTGTCATAGAGAACTCTGCCTGTGGGTAGTGCCTTGGGTGCAGATACACTGGTTGATGAACTAGCCTGATTGTTTGCATACTGAGCCAAATTGTCCACATAGTCTTCATGCCTCATCAATTTATCATTAATTACTAAAGGACTGGGAAGTCCTTTGCTCTGCAAAATACCAAACTTCTCCATAAAGTCATTAATCTCCTCTTGCATGTTCTAGCATTTCCTTTTCAAATTCTGCATCAGAGATCTTTTGGTCAATACCTTCTTGACTTCTAGAATAGTCCCAGTTCTATCCTCAATACCCAGCTCTTCTAGCTGGTACTTATTCCTGTTGTTCAAAAAAATTGTTAGCCTGATTGCTTCCTCAGGCTTCCCTCCTATCTCCTCCTTGGTTTTTTGAATTTCTTCAAGAGCTACTTTTACCAAGTCAATCTGTTCAAAAATTATTTGTATGGATGACCAAGCATCATTTATTGACTGAGTGATGTTGGCCCATAAAATTTTCCTAATATATATTAAGGGCTTCTCAAAGGTGAGGTATTTTTCTAGTGTTTATACCTGCTATGCTAAGCCTTTATTCTTTCTTACCTCTTTATAAAAATTGGTTTTTGAAACATCATACTTTTGTTCTAATGTAACAAATTTTCCTTTTACCTTCCTATAATTCAGAGACTTGGAGTTTCATCTCCTCCATTGACTTGATTAATTCTTCTGTGCTCAAACCTGAAGTTCCTATTGGTGTTGTTCCTGAGCTTGTACCTGTAATTACTTCTGCTGTGACCAAAGGGACATTAGGTGCCAAAGCTATTGCAAGTGTTGATGGGACTATTGTCGAGACAACTGGTATCACATTTTGAGGCTGAGAGGTCGACTTACTTTGCCTGCTTTTCAATGACCTTTCTAATTCCTGTTCAGACTCCTTTAATTGTTCATTAAGCTTGAGGACTAAGTCCATAAGATATTCTTCATATTTCTTTTGGATAACTTCAGCAGTTTGTGGATGCCTTGATGGAGGCAACTTTAGCTGCTTTCTCAAGGTAGCTATGTCTTCATCTTTCTTCTTAATCAAGGCCTCTGCAGCTTTCACATCTTTTGGGTTATGACCCAATCCAATGACCAACTCCTCCAATGATTTAATTCTATTATCCTTAGCCTGTGAGGAGGCTCTTTCTAGCTGCAACTGAGCAGTGGTATTATTTAATGAATTTTCCAGTCTGTGTGCCATCATGGCCTTAGTTGTCAAAGTTGAATATGCCATCTCCCCTGTTTGTTTATGTAATTCAATCTGGTCCAAGGGATGAATGTCCTTGGCCATGACCTCAAAATCAGTTTTGAGGTAGTCTGCTATTGACTGAGGCTGTTGTACTTTGGGCTTAAAGAAGCTCATCTACATCTTGCCTTCCTTGACGTCATAGGCTGACATTAATCTATTCTGATTGGTGGGAGCCATCTTTAAAAACTAATTGTAGGCTTGGATCCTTAGTGGTTCATTTCTGGCTTTTATTTCTTTGAATTTCTATTTAATGTCTAGGTTCTAATTACTAGAAGGCCTGAAGGATGATACTTCAGCACTTTGTTGTCTCTCTAGATCCTGTATCTACGAGCTAGAAGGTGTCCCACCTACTGGGAAAGTCTGTTGACTGTCTGCACCTTCTTTCCTCTGGCTCTCTGTAGTTTCCTCAAAAAATCCCTCTTCTGAATGAGGATTTAGCCTGTGCCTCTTAGCACCAGGCTAGTCTAATGGGCCATTAGAAGGGGTAGCTACTTCCCTGTCTCTCTTTTTGTTATTTTCCTCATTTACAGGAGTTTGTAAAATTGGGGGCTCTCCCAAGTTGACTCGAGTTGGGTGGGCCTGTGTTTGAGCCTATTCTTGAGAATTTTCAGGCTACTTTGACATGGTTGATTACTTTGTTGCTTAAGTGCTGGTCCCTTTTTCTCTTCCCTGTAATGTCTCTGAAGATGGTGTACTGGTCTCCTATGAGTGCCTTTGTGAGGTATCAGCTGTTGAGGCACTAGTCCCTGATGTTGGCTTCTGAGAAGTCTCAAATTGCACTTGTCCAAGAGAATCTAGGTCAAGTGTCTTTTCAGAATCCTTCATTACATTTTCTATGTTGACCTGCTCACTATCTGTTTCTACAAGAGTCCCTTCCCTCCATTCATCCATGTTAGCATATTACTCAATTTCTGGAATTCTGTGATGAAAATAGGGTGATAGTCTATTTTTCATCCTTCTATCATAGATGAAACTATGGGGGTCATATGGAGTCCAACTAAAACTTTTGTTTAATTTCAGATGGTCTTCTAGGATTTGTTTTGCTGCTTTCCCTGCTTCCCTAGTGTTGCAGACAAAAGGGCCTAAGTGATCCTTGATCCTCAGTTGTGCTTTCTTTTTGGCCTTAGTAAAATGAATCAAATCTGAATTTATTATCTGTCTATAATACTCCAATGTAAACAACCTCATTGGAACATATTTAGGTAGCTTAAATGGGGAAAGTTCACACCCATATACCCTAATCTCTGTATGATTCTGGTATAAATACCAGTCACCTACTTTGTACTGTTTGGAGAGTTGAAGGATCCTTTTGATTTCATCACTAATCCTAGGAGGGGAATTCCCTATCAGCAAGGTGGTTGTTGGGTGGACAAACTGATCAATGAACTCATTATATGAATAAGGGCAAGCAGAAAATTCATGGAAGATGGAAGTCCAAAAGATGATAGACCTTGGATTACCCTTAGTATCAAGGTTTTTTTACAGAAAATGGGAATTTCTTTTATTGATAATAGAGAATGAGGTGATATATGAAGGTGGAATACTTGAAAACCTTTTCATTCTCCAGTCTCATGAACTGGTCATGAATTTTCTTAGCAATAAATGAGGCATAATCGTACTTCACAGCAGGGGGCTGACCAAGGGTAAAGATAGACATCAACACTAGGGTCAACTCATCTACATACTCACTAGTGTTGAATCCCATGATTGCAGATATCATATCAACTATGATTTTTCCTGTATCTGTGAAGAGAACTAACATATAAGTAGGGGGATCTTTAGGTTGATACTTTTCTAATATGAAAGTCTGGCAGAGGAAATTTAGTTCAGATTGGGATAATTTAGTTGATTTCTCAAGTAAATTTCCAAGGGAAATGGTGTGTAAAGGTCTGACTAGGATGAAATTGTAGCATCTCATTGATTGATTCAGAAATTATTATAAAGAGGACTGTTTGATTGGAAGACATAACTACTCTACGGTTGGGGTCATAATTTGCATGGCACTAATGGATTATATCAAGAAAAATGTGCACAGAGGGAAGAAATTACATTGGGAGGTTGGATTCCCATAGTCCCATGGCATCACAGCCATTCAAGTGGTTATCTTTGCATTGACAAAAGACTTTCAGATGGTCTTTATCAGTGATTAAGTCTTTTATTTGGAAATCCTTATCCGCCAGAGGTAGATAGTCTAAATCACGATGAGGGGTGGTAATGGGTGCAACATTCAAGGCTACCACGGTTTCCATTATGGTTCTTGTGGATTCAGAAAGGAAACTGAGGTTTTCTTTGTAGAATTGGTGAAACAGAGGGTCTGGGGGGACTTGAATTACAAAAGTAGTAATAGAATTATGGTGAATTTTGGCCTTTTCAATTAATTTGCAGTGAAAAAAAGTATTTTCAGGGTTTTTTTGTCGGGAAATTGGTAAACACCTGCTTTTAGGGGACGGGCAATGGAATGCAGGTGCTGGGTGTGACTAGATGGCTCTGGGTGGCATCGACTACAAAGTTTGAAGCAGGATGGTGGCTGGGAGCACAAGCTAGTTAACCTCGTCGTTTAAATTTGCATGGATGTATAGGTTTGCAGAATAAATGACGAAATGATTTGCTTTTGTTTTATATACAAAGTCAAGAATTGGCGGGTTTCAGGATTTGGACGAGTGACGTCGACAGACGAGTGATATTATGTTTTTTCATTTAGTGGGAGGCGGTAAGCAGTTTATATCGCACCGCTTATGGAGGGGGGGGGGGGTTATTTGGGCTTGAGCAAGCGATTCCATAGAATGAATGACACATGGCAGAGGCACTGTTCACAAAACCGCTCCGTGATCACACGCTAACATTTGATCGTGAAGGGTCTTGCGATATGCATGACAGCCATCAGATTTTGGAGGCTTGATCAGACAGCTATCGGGGATGAAAAGTGTTGGGAGTTTAATGAGGGCACACCCAATGTAATTAAAGATTATTTAATCATATTAGGAGCAACGAGATTGGCTGGGAAGGCTATTAATTAACCGTGAGGGTTAATTAATCCCTTTTCTAATGTGGTGGGGGGTCAGGGTTCTTAATTAGTTACTGATTAACTAATTAATCCCCATTATTGATGTACTATGGTTATATTTTAACCAAAGGGGCGAGATATATAATATTTCTGGGTTTTTACATAGTTAATGTAATACAGAATGGGTGGATTTTATAGGGGATTTATATATTAATAAGTTAGTAGTTAATATGACATTGAATGGAAAAAGGGCTAAGTGTATAACATTTTCATGTGTACATTAAAACTTAGGCTAAGTGAAAAATGAGGGTTTTTATGTAATATATTTTAATTTCCCTAAGTAAAATAGGATTTTACTTAGGAAAAACTTATCAAGGGAATGAATGATTCATGAAGGGTTATGATTATTGATGAATGGACTTAAGTACTTAGGCATTATAAATTATTGGGCCGAGGGTCCGATCCCTCTAGAAGTCAGAGAAATGCTCTGAGCCCCTCTAATTTGATAGATACCTTGGTAATTAGGGGAAATTAGTGAAAATTTAGGGGAATTAATTATTTTGACTTTGTTTGCTTGATATACCTTTCATGTACTACATGCCATTGCCTTGTGACGAAAGTAAAAGATTTACACATTTGAACTCATCATTTCACTACATATTATTTTGCAACCATCATCTACTTACCTTACCTACTTAACCTAGCATTTTTACTTCTTTATTATGGTGCACTTAGACTGACAAACCCTTATCAAACTTTCTTTTCTTTTACATGGTAATTCCTATCTAAACCTACACTTATTACATCCAAGGGCTCAGATTAAACTGTTGAGCTCCTTTTTTCACTCTACCTATCTACTTATCTGTCAAGATTACACTGTTTGGTCAGATATTTATTCTCTATTTCTACAACATGAAATTGAAATATGAACTAGCCAAGCTTAAACTATTTGACTATTCATGAATTGTGGCATTGGTGACAAACTACACACAACTGTTTATTCTACAACAATAAAAAAGTAGTGGCACTTAGACTTGCACACTTTTCTGGTCTTTTCCTTTTGTCGGGGTTCATTTTATTTCCTTTTTTGACTATCTTTTATTCTTTTTAGCCTTTGATTTTTCTTTTAGGGTATACCCTCTTTACATTTTTAAAAATTTTTTTTTTACAAATATGGAAAACCTTTGCAACAAGACAAGGTATGAACATATTACATAGCTCATCAATTCAATCATGATATATGACACCTACTGGTATAGGGGCTTAACACATACTGTAAGTGAACTAAGACTCCCTAAAAGAAACCATAACCTCAAACACATTAAATTCCCCACAAGGGTCGTAAAATAATTTGTAGTTAAGTTTAAGACCATTTGGGGGTAGGCATACAATAAGATTCCATGGTGATGTTACATTATGAAACATAGAAGTTGTATTTTAGGGTGCTTCAAATCCTTCATTATCTCATGGAAAAGAATACCCGGGAACATCAGAAACTTTATTAAGAGGGGGTACGACTTAGGTCTTAATGTGTGCAGTATTATGCGAGGCTACCTGACCTGTATAGTGCTCGATACTGATGAATGATTACCAAGAAGCTAAATACTCAACTACCCCCGTGGGACGAATGTATCCTAGTGACCAATTTTTTGGGCATTTTTCCTTATAGGTGGAGGTGTGGGAAGCACTAAAGCCTCATCATTACCTTGGTTGATTGTTTGGCTACTGGAATCATTGGTAGTTCCTTAGGGATGTAGCCCTAGTACTCGTAATAAATATATATCTACAAGGGCCAGTTACTTTGTGTGGAAAGGACAAATAGGTCTTGCTAGGACTCTTTATCATATGCAAAAACAAACAAAGACCTTTTTCCTTATTTTATTGATCACATAGCATAACTTAAAGGAAAAGTAACCAATTATTTTTCACTTTGTTTTATATATGATATTTACTTGCTTTGATATATATCCTGTTAGGTCCCTATAATACTAGTGTATCCCCATTATTGTTATTGTTAGTGTAGCCCCCTATTTTTATTGTTTTTCCCATGTATCCCCGATATTGTTTTTTTTGTGCCAAATAGAAGCCCATTATTTTTATTTTTGTGCCCTTACATTATTATTGTTATGTAGGTTCGGATTATATTGTGACCCCTTAGACTCCTATATATACCAAGGAGATATTATCATTTGTATAATTCAAGAATTGCTAATTTATGTAATGTAAAGGAGGTTCTCCCTTGAAGAGGATAATGTTTAAGTCATTAATCTATATTTTTTCTGTTTTGTGAGCTAGTTGCATAACATTTGGTATCAAAGCTTTGGATTCTAGGGTTTTTCCACTTCAAAAAGGTCATTGTGGCATTTTTTTGTAACTATTTTTATACAAAGCTTCAGAAGATGAAATTTTGACCATCTAGAACCGAAATATTGGTGAACAGCATGTAGATTTTCATGTATTTCTTCACTATATTTTCTGAGGTACGGTCCAAAGAATTTAGGGTTTCTACATGCTTCAGAATTCAACCTCAAATAGGTGACCAAGGGAAAATCGTTAGAACTTTCTCTACATGAATCAGATTTGGAATTCATAAATGTGAGTGAAAGTGAATGAACCGAAGTTTTTAATGTATAATATTCAAGGTCGAGGGTTGAAATAATAACGAATGGAATTATGTACAAGAGCTCTCTACTGACCCTATCGATAATTAGTTATCGTGGGAGATTGGGCATAAATTTATCTTGAAGAATCCAATATTGGTTTGACTTGTGGCATTAGAAAGAATATTCAAATGGATAGCAAAGGATGAGCTTTCAGACATTGAAGAGCTGAAATTATAGATATATAATAGTTTCAAGATTGAGCTCCTAAAAGAAAAAAAAATGTTTGTATTTTTCTTAAACAATCTTGTATAGATTTTGTCTGAAAAATTAGTTTGAAGATATTCAAAGGGCATAGTGAAGAATATATATTGCTTTTTGATTCCATAATGCCTCAAAAAAAAAACAAAAAAGATACACCTAGTAAGTAACCATAAATATGTACTATGACACATGAAGAAGAGGAAGAAATGCAACATGATGTATCAAAATTACAAGACCAAGTGCAACAAATTTCACTCTTGAAAAAAGTAACAAAAAATGAATTTGAAGCCATGATGAATGTTAAGATAGATGGTATAAAAAGGTACATGGGAGTTTTGAATGATGGTTTAAAAGCATACATGGAAGAAATGATGAATGTGAATATAGAAGGGTTGGAGGAAGGTTTGGCAAAGTTGCTAGAAGAAAGGCTTCCCAGTGGTGACAACGTAATCCATGAAATTCATGATGAGGAAAAAAGGAATAAGAATTATGATTTTAGCGACTCCCCTATTTTTTTTAAGACCTACCACATTCTAAAGATTGATATGAGGAAGTTTGATGGCAAGGATTTGGTAACATGGTGTAGAATTTCCCACTGTAGATCACCTAATAATGCAATATACTAAAGCAAAATGATTGATCTACTTCTACAAACAAACTTGCGGAAGCTTAATCGATTTTGAGCAAGATCAATTATAGCACATATAACAGAGAATGAGAAATCAATCACACATGAACACAAAAGAATACTCTGGGGAAAGCCTCAGCTAAAAACCCTGATATCTGTATTATCATACAAGTGGAAATATCTCTGAATTACACAAAGCTTTATCTCACAAGCTATCAAGCTCTTAGTACAATCCCTCAATGCTGCTTATAGATTGAATAGACACAACATATCCCTTCCCTCAGTCCTGCAAGCCTCCTATTTCCTTGCACAGTTTCTCCTGGGTCCTCTGACTTCCACCTGTGTGAATTCTCCTCTCGCACAACTCACCAAACTCAGAAGTAACTGCACAATCTCCAAGGAATGAATTCCTTCTGCATGCAAGAGATATCCTCAATGGAATATTCCTGCAACTAATAGTACATTGTCCCATCATCTTATCTCAACTGGGTCTCTGACTGAACTGACATGCATGAGTTATTTATGAAAGAATATTCAGTTATCTGAAGTACAGTAGTTACATGCATGCATGCATTAACTAACTAAAATCAAAATCAGTTCCGCAAACTGTTGGAACTAATCTAACTAGAACTAACTAAGCTAACTAAGCTAACTAATTACAACTCAAAGTACAACTCATCCTGGTCACTTTAATTAAGGGATAACTTCCTCAATCAAAGGGAAAATTGTTGCATGTCTTCCCATAGAAAATCAGTTCCGCAAACTGTTGGAACTAATCTAACTAGAACTAACTAAGCTAACTAAGCTAACTAATTACAACTCAAAGTACAACTCATCCTGGTCACTTTAATTAAGGGATAACTTCCTCAATCAAAGGGAAAATTGTTGCATGTCTTCCCATAGATTTCATGTTTGATTTTCTCCAACTAATTAACTCAAGATGAATTAATTAATTAATTTTCAAACAACTGCTAAGATAAAATTTGATTTTTAATTCTCAATTTTAGTTCAGGGACTAACTAAAATTGGAATGTATCCCGAAATGCTATTTATAGCAATGTTATTTTTAGCACTTCTATATTTATCATTTCTTGTTGCTGTTTTTAACACATGGATAATACAGATGGAGCAATATTTTGGTCTCCATGATGTTTAACACACACAAAAGGTACACATTTCATATTTATATTTAGAACCCAATTAGTTTGTATGGTATCGATGCCTTTGTTATTGTAAACCACTTATCACTTGGTAAATTTTTATGGAGGAAATGATAGCACGTTATGAGGATACAAAGAGCAACACCTTCTTTATCCAGTTGATAAATCTCAAAACAAAAGGGTTTAATGGTAGATCACATTGAGGACTTCCAAAAATTGAATATCCAGGTACTTGATATTGCAGAGGAGCATAGGGTTAATGTATTTATAGGGACTTTAAAGGATAACATCCAACATGAGATTTTCCTTTGGGAACCTAATTCATTGGAGAAGGCATTAAAAGTGGCAATAAATTTCGAAAGAAAAATTGTGGCAACAAGGAAGTCTACCACTCACAACTATAAAGATGGAAGTGTTGCTACTCCTAACCTTCCATAACCTACAAGGATGACAACACAACAATCGGAGGAAAAAGGAGTAAAAGGGATTTGCTACAATTGTGATAGAAAGTACACAAAAGTTCATAAGTGTGCTAAGAAGAAATTATTCTACATGGATTTTGAAGAGGAGGAAGAAAAGGAACAAGAAACATCAAAAGAGGAGGATATACGCCAGGAACAAACCTCATAAAAAGAAGAAATGAATTTGACCATATCTTGTAATGCATTGGAAGGTATTACCACTCCTCAAACTCTCAAGATAGAAGGATATATCAAGAAGAAAAAGGTAATAGTGTTGATTGATTCAAGTAGTACCTATATTTGGGTAGTACCACTACTCAAACTCTTAAGAAATTGAATTGCTTCCTATATATAACACTAGAGTGTCAAGTGATGCTTGCAAATGGGGGAACTATAAATTTCTCTGGAAATCTCCATAATCTCAAGATAACCGTGGGGGAATATGTATTTAATAGTACAATTCTTTCCATTACAATGGGTGGTGTTGATGTTGTAGTAGGAGTCGAGGGGTTACAATCATTGGAGATGATAGATTTTAATTTTCAAGAACTTTTCTTGATATTTTGTTTGGGATGAAAATGAAGTTGAATTAAGGGGTATCGCAAAGAAACTAGAAAATTTAATCAACTCTAATGAAATGAAAAAGCTTCTAAAGAAAGAACAACAGGGCATAATTACACAAGTATTCTCACTAGAGGTTCAAAAATCGAAATCATTTACTTCTCTAGATCTCCAAAAAGTCTTGTACAATCATTCCAAGGTATTTGAGACTCCCAAAATTCTCCCCCTTATTCATGATCATGATCATGCTATTCATTTGATTCTAGGAAGTATTCCTCCAAACATCAGGCCTTACAGATATCCCTGTGCCCAAAAGAGTGAAATTGAACATATGGTGGCAGAAATGTTAAAGGTTGTTATAATTCAACCTAGTCAAAATTATTTCTCTAATCTAGTAGTATTGGTGCACAAGAAGGATGGATCATGGCATATGTGTTCGGATTATAGGGAGATCAACAAGCTCACTATTAAAGGTAAATTTCACATTCCTATCATTGATGAATTGTTGGATGAATTACATGGAGAAATTTACTTCACAAAGTTGGATATTCATTCAATATATCATCAAATTAGAATAAAGACTGAAGACATTCCAAAAACAACATTCATGACTCATGAGGGTCATTATGAATTTTTGTTCATGCCTTTTGGCCTTACTAATGCACCTTCCACATTTCAAGATTTGATGAATTCCATTTTCAAGACCTTCCCTAGAAATTTTATGTTAGTATTTTTTGATCATATACTAATCTATAACAAGTCTTGGAAGGATGATGTTCAACATGTTGACAACGTGCTCAAACTATTGGAGGAGAACCAATTATATTCAAATACCTCCAAATGTTTCTTTGTAGTACAGGAAGTGGAATATTTGGGTCATATTATATCTCATAAGGGTGTTAAGGTAGACCCTAAAAAAATTAAAGCCATTAAGGAATGGAAAATCCCCACAACCATAAAGAATCTTCAAGGATTTCTCAGGTTGACATGGTATTATCACAAGTTTGTTAAGAATTATGGGAGAATAGAAACACCTATAACAACATTAACGATGAAGGATGCATTTTCTTGGATTATAGAAGTAACTAAGGCCTTTGAACATCTTAAAGAGGAAATGTGCCAAGCACTAGTCTTAGCTATGCTAGACTTCACTAAAACCTTTATTATGGAACATGATGCCTTAGGAGATGGAATTGGCATTGTTTTAATTCAAGAAGGAAAACCAATTTCTTTTAAAAGTCTTCCAATAAAACAAAAGGATTCACACAAACCTATTTATGAGAAGGAAATGGTGGAACTAATACACTCAATAAAGCAATGGTGACCTTATTTAATGGGAATATTATTCAAGGTAAAAACAGATCATGCTGGTCTTAAATAATTTTTGAACAAAGATTATCTTAAGAAGATAAAAACATTGGGTCTTGTGACTTTGAAATCATCTACAAAAAGGGGAAGAAAAATGTTGTAGTAGATGCACTCTCAATAAAGGATGGCGATGTGGAAGCATAACTTTGTGCCATTTCTATTAGCCAACCTAACTAGATAAATAAAGCAAGGGATGAATGGAAGAATGACGAAGAGGTGTGGACACTCATTCAAATTTTGCATCAATATCCCAGTACATATGATTCATTTACCTGGAAAAATTATTCATTATGGTGCAAAGGTCACTTATATCTTTGTAGGAATTCCCAACTCAAGCAAAATATTCTTTTGGAATTGCACACCTCTCCCTCATGAGGGCACTCAACATTTTTAAAAATTTACCACAAGGTCAAGAAGGATTTGGGATGGCCTTAAATTTGATATTCAGAAGTTTGTGGAAGAATGTTTGTTTTCCAACAAAGATAAGTTGATACAATTAAGACCCCAGTTCTGTTACAACCTTTAGCCATTCCAAGTCAGTGTTGAGAGAAGGTCCCAATGGATTTTATCACAAGTTTACCAAATCTAAAGGAAAGAGTGTCATCATGGTGGTAGTTGATAGAATTACCAAGTATGCACACTTTTTTGCATTATCTCATCCTTTTAAATAAAGTATAGTTGCTACTGCATTTATGGAAACAATTCAAAAGCTACATGGAAACACAAAGATTATTGTAAGTAACAGAGATCCCATTTTCACTGGAAATTTTTGGAAGAAACTATTTTCTTGTCTTGGTACTCAATTTGCTCATGGCTCATCTTATTGTCCTTAATCTAATGAGAAAACTACGATAATGAAAAAATGTTTAGAAGGATATATTTGTTGCTTTTTATCCGATAAACATTGAACATAATGGGTCAAGTGGTTACCTCTATTTGAATGGTGGTATAACACTTTCTTCCATACTGCAGCAAAAGTGACCCCATTTATGGAACTTTATGCATATCATCCACCATCCATCACATCATATTTAAGTTAAAATTCTAAGGTTCAAGCAGTGGAAGATCACATCTAGCATCAAGAACAAGTTCTCCAACTCTTAAAGGATAACCCCACTCTGGCACAGAATCGAATGAAACAATAGGAAAATTAGCATCACAATGAAAGAAGTTTTCATGTAGGAGACTGGGTATTTTTACAGCTACAACCATATAAACAAATTTCCCTCAAGCAAGCTAAGAAGGACAATAAATTATCACCCAATTACTATGGTCCTTACAAAGTGTTGCGAAATATTGTACTATGACATACAAATTGGAGTTGCTTGCATATTCCCCAGTACACCCAATTTTCAATAATTCATGCTTAAAGAAGGTTATCGGTGAAAATATCCCAATTCACATTGTTTTCAAAACTTGATGAAGAAGGAAAAATAATATTTGATCCTGAAGAAATAATGAAAAAAAATAACCCTACAACAACAAAATCCATTAATTTCAGAGTATCTCATTAAGTGGAAGAATTTACCCACTGAAGATTCCACATGGGAAGATGAAACTTTTATACAAAAGAATCTGGAACTACTCAAGCATTGAGGAAATTACTTTTTTGAAGAGAGGGGCATGTTAGGTCGCTATCTCACCTTTTCTTATAGTTGTACAAGCACTGTTGATTGTGACTCTCAACAGGTGAAGGGATTCTATATACATAGTTGAATTTGATGGTTTCTTCAAGCATCCCTTCATAACTTCATATAATGTATGTATCCCCCTATTTTTATTATTAGTATAGCCCCCCATTTTTATTGTTGTGCCCATGTATCCCCCATATTATTATTGTCGTGCCCCATAGAACCCTATTATTATTATTGTTATACCCTTACCTATTATTATTATGTAGGCTCTGATTATATTATGACCCCTTAGACTCCTATATATACCAAGGATGTCTTATCATTTGTATCATCCAAAAATTGTTCATTTATGTAATGTAAAGGAGGTTCCTCCCTTGAAGAGGATAATTTTTAAGTCATTTCTCTACATTTTCTTTTGTTATGAGATTTTGTTTCATAAAATATGCCCCCTCACCATAGAAGTAATACTTACTCCATTTGACACCATAGGCGACCCCATTTTACCCCGTCGCTCTAGACGCTTCTAAAACCTCCCCTAATTATCGGGATATGTGTTAGGTCTCTCATCATTTTGGCGTAGAAGACATCACATATACACTCTTATTAAATCAATCTCTATTAGAGAAACTTTGATTGGGATCCCTCCCCCTCAAATTAATCCTTTTACTACCCCTTCGGGGAGTCCTCATGCTACCACTGTGGTAGTCCATCTCACACTTCCCCACAAGGAGCTTCTTTCTAGATTGCAGTTCAAAATAATTTTATGATGGAAAACAAAGTCATGTTTCTATCTACCTTATATCTCCCATATCTAAGCAAGTTGAAAAATGACCCCATTGTTCATAATCAAAATTGGCCCCCTATGCTAACTAAGTTACCCTTGGATATACCAAAATTTGAAAGGAAACAAGGGGAAGATCTAGGAAACCATGTAATAACCTTTCATCTTTGGTCTTGATCCAACAACATCACAAATGACTTTGTTTTCCTATGAATTTTTCAATGCACTCTCATCGAGCCTGTGAAGAAAAGGTACATAGGTGAGGCCTCTGGTTCCCATGGGAATTTTGACTCTTTAGCCAGGTCATTTGTCACATTTTTCCAGCTCCCAATATGTCATGATTCAGGATTGTAGCTACTCACCCATTTCCGACAAATTTTTTCCATACATATCTCAGACCATGTCAATGAATGGAAAAAACATCGTAGCCTGTGAAAGCTTCACATAGAAGCATACCTCCTCCTTGACTTATTTTTGAGATCTCTTACATTAGAAATATAAAAAAATGTGGCTTCCATATTCCCACATATAGAAGAGGAGGCTATAAGTAAGCCTCAAGAATTTGAGCTCCTTTATACTTAGCCTAGATACCTCTATCATGTTCTACTTGTTTCCCCTTGCCTATAATCTTTCATACCAGAGATACTAGGAGCATTAAGTGTTACATATAGGTTGATTGGAGCCATAGCCCAAAATAAACCTAGAAACACTTTCCAATAACCCGGAAATATGTTTAGTGGCCTAACTTCTTACTAACCATATAATATCCCATCTGCATTTCAACCACCATCCAACATGGGATACTATCCCAATTAGCCTACACCCTAATAGAACCCTACTGTGCAAGGCAACCAATACTCTACCATGCAAAGTAGCCAATACCCTCCCATGAAGGGTGGTCGATACCCTCCCACACAGGGTGGTTAATACCCTCCACGCATCACAAATTTGGTTTCCACATCCCAAAGCACTCACGCCAACCTAGGACAAGGGAATCCCAATAGAATAACCCACTAACACAACCTAACGTTGGGGTTAATTTCATGCAACCCTCTTTCCCATAACAGCAAAAATCTTTTTAACAGCTAAATATGGCCAAACCACCAAATATTGACAAAAATAAAGGAAAGAACAAGTAAAAAGGGGAACCTAGACAAGGGGCACTAGTCAACAACAACCCTTGCGGGCACCAACTGGGGGCAATCTGCCTTACTGGAACCAAAACTAGGTTCAAATCAATAATAGCCCATAAAATAAGAACAATAACCCTAGTCCAAGGACTAATCACGCTTGTGCTATTTGTGGAGAATATGGGCATCACCCCCATAATTGTCTTCAACTCCCCACGTTGAAGAAAATGCCAAACCAACAACTTACAGTTATGCAAAATTCCTTTCCCCACCAAGGAGTAGTGAATACGAAGCATGAACCCTCCCACCTATTAAGGTCCTATAATAATAGGATTCATAATTTTTATTTGACTATGTTAAGTCTTGTAATATTGTACATACCTTTGCCTTTCTGCAAATTTTTTCCCATATTAAAAAATGTAAAGAGGGTATGTCCTAAAAGAATAATCAAAGGACTAAAAGAAAGAAAAAGATCAAAAAGTAAAAAAATATGAACCCCATAAAAAGAGATAAAAATAGATCATGAAAATGTGAAAATTCAAATTCCACTCCTTTTACTTTACTTTGCAAAATAAGATTGTGTGCAACTTGTCAAAAATGCCACAATCCATAATGGTCAAATAGTTTAATATTGACTCATTCATGTTTTAAATTTCATGTTGATAGATAGAGAATAAAGATCTAGCCAAACTGTTTAATCTTGGCAGATCAGTAGTTAGGTAGAGAATAATAATGAGCTCATCAGTTTAATCTGAGCCATTGGAAGTTATAAGGTTAGAATTAGATAGTTTTCTTATTAAAGGAAAATAAATAAAGGGTCAGCAAGCTCAAATGCACCCAATGAATGAAGAGAAAATGCTAGGGTAAATAAAGGGTAGGTAGAAGAAGTTTTGCAAAGTGCACAAGGTTGCTAGCTCAAATGCACCTTCATCATACTTCCTATGTTTCATGTGCAAGAGGAATTGTCAAGGAGAAAGGACATTCACTAAAGCTTATTTACTAATTTTCCCCCATTATCGCTTCATTACTTGTAAAAACCCTTTCCCCTCATTTTGACCTTTTATCCCTTTGTTTCACACATTACCCTTTAAAAATCATCCCCCCCTTCCCAAAACCCCTTTTCCCTAGTGTGAAACCCATTCCCATCACAAATAATACATTACCCCCTTATTAATTTCCCTTTTCCCCTTAAAAACCCACTAAACCCCTTTATCCTAAAATAATTTCCTAAAGTCCCGCTTTATGTAATTAAACTTCCCCCATGTCACAAATCCCCGAAACCCTTTTAACTCACCAAACCTTGGTGTATAGTTAAAACCCTCCACCATATAAACCCATGGTCCCCACATGTATTAACCCATTGCTTATATTCAAATCCCATCATTATTTTTTAATTAATTACAATTCATTGTAATTAAACCCTGGGCCCCACCAACCACATCCCAACTCCATCTGTGCAACTTCACTATGCGATAGCTCTCCCATCTCCCACCTCCAGATCCAATGACGCATATTCATATCATGCAGTTTCACAATCCGACAGTTAACGGTCCAAGAGCACGCGAGATTCGCAGTTTTGGCCGAGCATTGTTTAGCTACGTGGGAGCACTAGGTTATATTGTGTGCTCGTGAAAAATATCGCCCCCCATCCAAAAGCGGTGCAATATGGCCTAAAACTGCCTCCCTCTGTAAAACAAAAACTACCCATTGTTTGTTTGTCAATATCTTGCGCCAAAATGTAACCGTTGTTGGTTAAAAGGCTGAAAAAGCCCCCTTTTTCTCTTTTCGCTCATTTTCACTACAAATCTTTGTTAAGAAATTCTAAAACTGCGAACCTTTCCAAAACCAATTTAACCACCTTTTGCAACCAGAAGACACTCCAGACACCAAATTGAAGCAGCAAATAGACAATTGAAGCCTCAGAAACCTCTACTGCCACCACTGAACCCTGTATGCACACCAAATCATCAATTTCCAAGTATTCTTGAAAGAAATAGAACGACCCTGTAAATTTGAGCTAGGCACTATAATTATTAAAAGGTTAATTATTTAAATTAATTAAAGAACCTTGATAAATTGAAGAAAACCTTATTGTGCATCCAAACCCCTTTTCTGCAGACTGTAATTACCCTCCTTACTGTTCCAGACCTTCTGACATTACTCCTAAAGCCAAAGAAAAGGTAATTTAGTTGAATAAACCAAATTATGGTTTCCCAAAGCTCTTTGGATGTAATACCCCTGCAAACCACTCACTTGGATATTGACCACCTCCCATTAGCCGACAGAGAGTTTCAAATTAAAGATACTGCTTCCCCTAACTACCTACTGAAACTCCACTGTTGGAGTAAAGATAAGTTCATGAACCAAAATTATGACATTTACCTATGGGAATCAAATTTGCCCAAATACTTATTCCCACAGGTGCACCAATTCCCAAAACTCATCCACTTCTACCAAGCTTGTTATGTCCCCAATCAAAAAGCCATAATCTCTCCTGACCAATAGTTTTTATTCACCATTACTGCAGAGTCAATAAATCAAATGTTGCAGATCTAGCCAGGCCCAAATGAGACCCCACTTTCCATTGAAGCTTTACTTGAACTCTACACAAAGCTAGACCTTCCCAAGAAAGCTCATATCTTTCAGACTTTCATCATAGAGGAGTCTCATACTCCTACAAATAGTCCTCCATATGTTGCCACCATTTTCTCTAAGAGAGGCAGACAAATTATTACCATGCTCTCTTGTATTCTAGGATACATCACTATTGAGCATGTGGATGAGGTTATACTTGCTTTCCTGTCTATTTTTTGCCTAGGCAAGCCTCCTCCTATAGTTTACAACTTTGCTCAGTTCTTGGTAGACGGAATCCATGAACAGTTTATCAGATTGCCAAATGAGGCATTGAAGGCTTAAACATATGCCCAGTACTTCAAACAAACACATGCCAATCAAAATAGAATAATGTCAGCCTTTGACATTAAGACTGGTAAGATGAAAATGACCTTTATGCAGCCTACAATCTAGCAACCCGGATCATCAGCAGACTACATGAAAACAAATTTTGAATTTTTGGCTAGGGATGTTCACCCTATTGACCAAATTGAGTTCCATAAGCAGGCAAGTGAGATGATTTACTCCACAATGACTAACAGAGCAATGACTGTGTAAAAACTTCAAAGCTCACTGGACAGCATCACAACACAGTATAAGCTAGAAAAGGCATCCTCATAAGCCAAGGATAATAGAATCAAGTCACTAGAAGACTTGGTGATTGAGATTAGATATAATCCAAGTGACATCAAGGCAACAAAAAAAATAATAAAGAAGAAAAATGAGGATGTTGTTGCGTTGAAGAAGCAACTGAAGTTGCCTCATTCAGAACATCCACAGACCAAGGAGGTCCTAGAGACCCAAACCCAGTAGGAGGAAATGATGGATCTCATTCTTTAATTGAATGCTCCATTAAAATAAATGGAGAAGGAATTGGATGAGTTAATACAGCTGAAACAAGCCAGCCTTGAGATAACTACTGCCACTGGTATCCCTACAGTTACTACAGCAATTCCTTCAACTTTGGCAGCTTCATTGGCCCCAACAACTCCACTAGCTACAACATTTCTAGCTACAACAGAAACCACATCAGCAACAGTAGCAACTCATCCAAGTGATGAGGCAAGTAAATTGGTCAAAGCCATGTAGGACATGTCTATTCAAACCACTGAGATAAATATACTAAAAGAGCAGATAACAAGTCTAGAGGATGAGAAGAAATTGACACAGACTATGCACAAAACTAAAGTACTGAAGTCAAATAGGTTGACTAAAAGGATAAAGAACTTGGAAAAAGAGTTAACATTGAAGGAGCCACTTGCCCAAGCTAAAGAACGGATGTGGCCCAATATTATTGACTCTGTCAATGGTATTTGGCCATCTATACAAATCATCTTTGAACAAAATGATTTAGTCAAAGAGGCTACTAAAGCAATTCAGAGAGTTAAGGTTGAACTTCAAGACATGCCAGAGGAAGCCTCAAGAATAATCCAATTCCTTAACTCTAAAAATAAATATGAATTGTAGGAGCTAGACATAGCTGACAGGACTGGCACTATACTAGAGGTGAAGAAAGTGCTCACCAAGAGGAACTTAATGATGCAGTTGGAGGACAAATTCCAAACCATGGAGCTAGCTATAGGCAGGTTCATGGTTAAATTTGATGCTTTGAGGCAGAAAGGTCTACCAAATCCCTTGGTAATAAATGACATATTAATGCCACATGAAGACTATAACAGAAAAATCAGAGAAGTGGCAAGAGAGCAGGCCAATAGTTCATCTATGAAAGGGATGCCTATAGGAAAGGTTATGTACCAAACATTTGAGAACCTCTTTTACCTCTAGCATGAGGTAAAACACCTTTTTGTAAACAAGCCCACCTTTACAAAATACACAGAAGTAGATGAAGTCTACAGAAGAATGGTAAATATTAAATTACCACACACAGATACTTTGGAAAAGTTAAATGATTTACTGTGAAATTGGAACGTAAATAGTAGATACAGAGTAGTAAAAGAAAAGAAACAGGTCAACTTAGTCAAAGAGTATCAGATGAAAGAGTATCAGTCAAACGACAAAGTGAAAAGGCAGTCAGCATGAAGACAAACAACAAAGGAGAAAAGGCAGCAAAAGATCTGACAGTAGAGCCTAATAAACAGGAACAAATTGCAACAGTTGCATATCTGTCTCTATCTTCTTGCATGAAGATATTTCTTTTTCCTAGAATAATTCCCAAAACAGTTTGGAATATTTTGTAATAAGTTTTTGTATAAATACTTCATAATTCAAAGTATAGGGGGGATTGCTAGACATTTCTATCGTTGTATTGATCTGAAACCCAAGGGTTTATTGTACCATTTTTTCAAGTTAGCAAACTGGAATGAGTAATAAAGACATTGAATTATAGGATTCATGTGTTGGGCCACTTCAGTGAAGTATTTTCTAGTTGTCAATTGTTATCTTCTTAAGTGTTTCACATACTTGCATTTTATCTAAATTTGAATGAAATATCTAGAAATTTATTACAGAATTTGTTTAAGTACACTCTGTCTTGAACAATTAATCATTTTAATGTTTTCTTCTGATGTCTAGAGTAGGGAATCCTTCATTGCTCCCTATTTTCGATTGACCCCTACCATTTCCCTCATTATCCAGTTTGAGGAACCCTCAATTACTTCTTGACCCTAATTGAAAACCACTTCATCCTATAGCCTAAAAGATCTGAATTTACTCAACTACCTTGCCCCGTAAGCACTATCTTTGGAACTTGATCCAATCCTGTTTCCTTTATGCTTGTCTCCATAGCCCAATGGTAAAAGACATCCCTCTATCCACCTAAGTCAGTAATTCCACCACCAAATCAAAATCAAACCCAATCATAGCTTAAACAACTAGCGTAAAATCAATTAACTAAACAAAGTTAAATCATAACGAGAGAGCCCTCTTTGAGCATTAGGAAGGCTAGATCCTAATCTCAAATGTAGGTTTGTGGTTACCTCTACTATTTCTTTCATAACAACTCTAGGGAAATTTTAGAGTGATAACACCACCAATAGTATCAGAATCCTCCTAGAGGAAGTTCCCAATATCCCACCAATCACAAAATTTACATGGCAAGAGAAGATGTTCTCCTATAAACAAAAAGAAAGGAGTACAGAACCCCTCCAGAAACCAACCCTTTCACATCAACCATTGTTACAACAATGACACCTTTGACATTTCCTTTACCCCCTTAATAAGCCATCCCATGTATGGTCAATGGGACACTTGTCAAGAAGGACATAATTTAAAGGTTTCTCATAGTTACAACATTGTAGATGATCTAGCTCAATCCCCATCAACTATGTCAACATTGGAAGTTTTACAAACTTTCCCAACCCAACATAAAACCCTTCCTTTGAAGTTAGGTGCAATTGTCCCAGTCTATTTGCGTTTTATGCCTTTCAATTTGGATAATGACACTCCCCAACTTCCATGGATAGTCACCTTCCAGATTCCAGTGACAATTCGAAATATCAACATCCATCATTGCATCGTTGATGAGGGGGAATCCACTTGTATCATGTCCAAAGTATTTTGGCAAAAAATAGGATCCCCTGATCCCAAAGAATCACCCAATAAATTTAGAGAATATGGTGTGTGCCCCTCTACCCCCAAATGACTTTTTAAAGACATTCCAGTATAGCTCACCGACAATGTTGTTCTCAAAGATATAGAGGTCTTTGATGCCTAGTTGGATTACAATATCCTACTTGGCCATAGCTGCATGTATGTGATGACTGCACTAACATATTCATTTGTTGAATTAAGGCTTCTGTGATCCATATTAAATTTACGAAAAAAATTCGACGTAAATCACATGATAATACATTTGTCGATGCGTTTCGAACCAGCGAGTGTGGTTCATCATCAGGACAAGTTGAAGAATCATATCATGGCTACATATTAAATAGGGAGAGCAGACCTTTGAATGGTTAGGTTTGACTGAAAAATGACTATATTAGATTGGACCGGGCAAACGGCTATAATTGACCTAAAAACGACTATATTTGAATATTTAATTAAAATAATATTATTATGTTAAAAAGAATCTTATTTTAATTTTTATTTTAAGTAAAAAATTAACTAATTATGAGTCAAAAATCTAGGGAATATGATAACATTGTTAACTTGTATTATTGGAATAATCTTAATATTGTATTCACATAGTAGAATTATTCTTATTATTAATGGCTAGGATAACTATTTAATATAAATTAATTAGTAAAACCTTCATAGATTAGTGTGTAACGATTTAATATTAACTAGAATAATGTTGATTATTAATATAATAATCAATATTATTCTAGTTAATATTAAATCCTTACACACTAATCTATTAATGTTTTACTAATTAATTTATATTAAATAGTTACCCTAGCCATTAATAGTAAGAATAATTCTATTATAATAATATAATATTAATATTATTCAATTACTAATAATACAAGTTAACAATTTTATCATATTCCCTAGATTTTTGACTCATAATTGGTTAACTTTTTACTTAAAATAAAAATTAAAATAAGATTCTTTTTAACATAATAATATTATTTTAATTAAATAGTCAAATATAGCCGTTTCTGGGTCAATTATAGCCATTTGCCTTGTCCAGTCTAATATAGTCATTTTTCAATCAAACCTAGCCATTGGAAGGTCTGCTCTCCCTATTTAATATGTAGCCATGATCTGATTCTTCAACTTGTCCTGATGATGAAGCAGACTCGCTTGTTCGAAATGCGTCGACAAATGTATTATCATGTGATTTACACCGAAAAACTTTTTGTAAACATATTCATTATTTTATATCATGATGTTCCCCCATGATGGGAAAATCGTTACAATATATCAACTCACATACTACGAGAAAGGGATATCCACCACCCCCAATGGTGTGTTACCTTTCGTAGGATCTCACATAGAGTTGATCACAACCTTTACTCAATCAGGTCTAGGGATGCCCAAGCCATCAACACTCCTTGGCATGTACCTTGATGATACAGCTTTAAGTGAGGCCTCATTTGTAGCCCCGATGTGTATGATGAGTTTGTTAAACAAACCTTAGCCCTAGGAACCAGTTCCAGATTCCCCGAGTGTTATGACTACTAACTCAACATTCCTACCATACACAATCACTCAGACTCCTTTCTGATATCCCCCACCTAGTTTTGTCTCTCACTAATTAATGACAAAATTAACATTTCCAAATATAGCTTTCTCAATAACTGTATGGTATTTGGCCCCTCAGGCCATGTCACCAAACTCAGGTATTACCTCGACAGGCATCATTCTTGTAGCCACTCCTCAAGAAGCCACCTCAAAATGAGCTACACTTGCATCAACACTAGCAAGTGCCAAAAAAAGGGACAAGAAGAAAGTAAATAAGGTGGAAGCCTCAACCATTTCCTCATCGAAGGTACCACCACCCTGTGCATTATGTGAAGTATTAGGGCACCCTACCAACCTGTGACCGGAATTAGAGGAGTTAAAAACCCTTCTTCATTCCCCAAAAGAACCAGTAGCCCCACCTCCACCTTTAGGAGATAAGGCTACAACAACACATAATAAATCATTATGCACCAACCTCGCATGATACTATATTCATAGAATACAGACATTAGACACATTACTATCTTGAAATTCCTCACTATCAAGATGCATTGGGAGCCCTCGACCAAGCCAATGTTGTAACATCATCACTTCCTATCATACCAGTGATAGATTATGGGTCCAAAACCATTTATCGTGTGTTCGAGGAAGAATATTTGATTATTCATACTTGCACCCATTTTCATTTCACCTCTCATTCGTTGTCAGTATCCAGTAGGATGGAAAACTTCTCCATGAAAGCATTGCCAAAACATTCCCACTCATGCGCCCTATGTGATAGATCAGGCCATTTGATTAATCAATGTCAAGAACTGAGCAAAATTAGAGATGTTTTTATCTTGTTGGTCCATATTCCTATACCTACCCACTAAAACTAGTCTAGATGCACAATCATTATCACATTTGTTCCCAAGTTCATCATACACAGAACTATCAATACCTCCTAAGATTTTGAGCAGTAAGAGAATCATTGCATCAAACTGACATCGGGATCACAAATCCTCCTCCCATCTCCAATGCTAAAATTGGGAGGTGGACCACACCCTTAAATGCCCCACCTCATGACATCAACCACACATCATCGTCATGAACTATGAGAAATACTGATATGCCCACCATTTATTACAATGGCACAAAACTTGCATCATGTAAAATGCACCAATGCAACATTTGTACTAGCAACTTTCATAGGTTGGAGGCATGTCCTATGTTACAAACATTTGGAAATATTAGCATTAGGCACCACCCATTTTAGGAAATCCCTGTACATCCTCCTCTCAGATGAATATGCCTTGGCTCCTAGGGCACCAACTTTATCTCAGGAACCTTCTCCCACTCATTATCAAGCCACCATCCTGAAATTTCTCCCACCACCTAGTCTTGAGGACACACAACACCACATATGATTCATTTCCTCTACTGTAGGAACCCTGATTCGCGCATCTTCTCATCATTTTTTTGTCTTGAGACTACTACACCCACTACAAAGGTAGTAACACCCACAACTATGTAGACCTAAGCAATCTGCACATTGTCAACATCATTGGGTTCTATAGCAGTGACCATCGAGTCATTAGCTTATTTATCAACCAACACCATTAGGTCCCAATCCCATCCTCACGACCTCCTGCAGCCTCTATTACAATTATAAAATATTTTTCACTCATATGAAGTTATTCTAAAGGCCATGATGGAACCAAAGTGATCTTGGGATGCCATGCATCACAACTCTTTATTTTAACCCAAGAAATCATTCTCACTTATTGATGTAACAAGCCACAATATTTTCACAATAGAAACAAAGGACCTCCTACCACCAAGACATGTATATTAGTTCAAAAATCCCATTCCTGCACCAAACACATTTGAGGAAGGGAATATTTCCAATATTTCACCTACAGTCAGGGTAGATATTTCGACCAACTCTAGCATAATCGAAGAAATATCGTTGGAGGAAACATGCTCCCAAGATGAAGTGGCCTCATACAAAGCCTGTTTTGAAGAATATAGGGACATCTTTGCATGGTATTACTCATAAATTCCAAGCATTAGTCCTACAATAATGGAGCACCACATCGACACATGGTTTGATGCCTACCCTATTAGGAAAAAGTAGTGTCAGCTCCACCCCTCTAAAGCAGAAGCGATTAAACAAGAAATTGATAAGCTTCATATGTTTAATTTCATCTACCTGATTGCTTACACATCTTGGGTTTCTGGCCCTGTACCTGTCATGAAGAAACATGGCACCATTCAAGTTTGTATTGATTTCAGAGATCTAAACAAGGCATTCACCAAAGACAATTATCCTACACCCTTCATCGATCAAGTAATCAATGCATGCACCAGACACGAAACATTATCCTTCATGGATGGATTCTCAGGGTATAACCAAATTCCTATATGACATATTGATCAATACAAAACAACCTTTACCATCCCATGGGGCACATTCACCTATCAAGTAATTCCCTTCGGCTTTAAAAATGTTGGTGCCACCTTTGAATGAGCCATGACCTACATCTTACATGACTTGGCTCATCTTATGCTAGCCTATTTGGATGACCTTATAGTGCAATCCAAAAATCACTCATACCATTTGGAAGGTCTCCTCCTTTTTTTACAGAGATGTCTCCAATATAACCTATGCTTGAACCCTCTCAAGTGTGACTTTTGCATCAATGTAGGATGATTGCTGGTATTTATCATTTCCCAACAAGGAATTAGAGTCGACCCTCTAAAGATCCATGCCATCATAGAAATCCCACCTCTAAAACCATTGAAGCAATTACAAAGCTTGCAAGGTAAGGCCAATTTATTACGTTGTTTTGTCCATGATTACACCACTTATGCACACAGTGTCTTGCTTCTTATTCATTAGGACATTCTTTCCATTCAGATGAAGTAGCCCAAAGATCATTTGAGGCCTTAAAAGATAGATTATCATAGGCAGCACTGATTAGCCCTCCTAAACATACAAAGGACTATACCCTCTACTTATTTGCATCAAAAGTAGTCATTGCAGGAGTATTATTCCAATAAGGAACAAATAATAGAGAACGCCTCATTTATTACATAAGCAAAAACCTCTTTGGGCTTGCTTTAAAGTATAATCTAGCAGAAAAAACTGCCCTAGCCCTTGTACACTCAGTACAAAATCTTTGACACTATATCATCTTATGGACCAAAACCATAGTAGCAAACATTAACCCCATGAGATACTTTCTCACGTGCCATATGATGAACCATAAGTATGTTCGTTTGGTAGTTATTTTGCAAGAGTTCTATTTACAAGTTGATTCCCCTAAAATAAAGAAATCCCTTATCCTTTCTGAATTCATCGTAGATCTCCCCAAGAATCCCAAGGGTCTCCAGTCAATGATTCTTTTCGAAATGAACACTTATTCATCATATCTACAGATGCCTCCTCATACGATGACATCCTTCTCTTTCTTCAAGCTCAGAAGGTCAACCCTCAACTCACTTGTGATGATTGAAAGTGCATTCACCACCAAGCCTCCCATTACCTTCTCATGAGGATGTCCTCTATCGTCATGGCATCGACACCATTCTTCACAAATGTCTTTCATTTGGGCAAGTTGAGGAGGTATTAAATGAATGCCATGGTGGAGCATGCAGAGACCACCTATCTAGGATGGCCACTATTATGCACAATTTATGATTGTGGAAAAAAGTATCTTCCCTAAACCTAATGGACTTATCTAGAACAACGAACAGTAAATAATATAGGGGTTCCCTTAGAGAAATTGAATACTAGGAAATAGGCTTACTTGGAATCCGTCACAAGATTTACTTTCCTCCCGGCTTATAAGCACCAATCATAGCTCTGATTTCTATAATTAGAACCTGCACATACATTCACAACAAGCCAATTCAATTACTCTATTCAATGGATCAATGAAGCATTGAAATACATGAATGAAAATGTAACATAACACATATAGGAAAACAATATACTCTTTGTATTAATAGAAATAGGAGAGAGATTACAACCAACAATAGTAGCTAATCTTGTAGATATATCTCCAAGTTGACTTGTCCTTCCTTGTCAAAAAACACACCTCAATGTCACCCTAATGCATGAAGATTATGATTCTCTTAGATTCAAGGCAGCAACATGAGAGAATGATCAGTCTCCAAAAGAAAACCCTAATGTTGTAGATGGTTGTAAATTTATAGGAGGGATGGTAGTTTAGGAATTCTTATCCATTTACCAATCTATGCTTGAGATCCACTTAAGATGGGAGGATGAGCTCAAGGGATAAGAGGTGAAGTCTCCAAGGTAGTATTAGATAGGACTCGAGGTTCATATCCAAGGTAAATGGTTAAAAAAATCCTAGAATTTTTCATAAGAGGAAGCTTCAAGATCCTTTTTAATTTTCCCAAATTTCTAGAATCAATGCACCGCCAACATGGAGCAAGTTGTTGTTGATTAGCGTTAGTGCCAAAAGGAGCAACCTGCTGCTAAACATAAATATCTAAAGGGCAGGGTGCGAGGGGGCTTAAAAGAACTTATTTGAAGTAGTTAGATCCATAAAGTCAGTTATTTGGAAAGTCCATGCTTAGGGTTATGTGTATGGATGACGACAACATGTTCACAGACGTGGATTGATCTAGTTTTCAAGCCTATTGACCAAGTGCAACAAAATGGCCTATAACAAATTGCCCTATAAAGCGCAAAGTCAGAAATGGTGGATGATGACTAAATTTCTTTACCTTGTGAAAATTTCGGATCAAGAACAACTGGTCGAGATCATCATATGTTATAATACATTTTCATCATGATATCTTTGTTGAGGGAGGCATACCCATAATCAACACATAAGCTAAAATTACATGTACAATGATTAAGAAGTCGCAACCACTGATGACAAAGTGTGGATCCATGATTGGATGACTCTCTATATGATCATATTGATCATGATTGGTAATCTTGCATTAATCCTAAAAAGGAAACCCAGATGGATGGAACTTGTGTTATATACCTAGGGGGGAGTAATATGGGGTACCGAGGGAGGTACCCAAGGTAATAATGTAATAATGAGATGGACATGCTAAGGGGGGTGGAGTGTTATATACCTAGGGGGGTAATATGGGGTACCGAGGGAGGTACCCAAGGTAATAATGTAATAATGGGATGGGCCATAGTAATAAATAAGGTGGTTAACCCATGTCATGTAAGGGAACACAAGTAGTTAATAATAATGTAATGGGCCCATGGTATTAGTTGATGGTATGAGTAAACCATGGTAATGATGCATGGTATTGTATGTATGAGGCCTATATAGAGGCTAGAGACTCCACATGGAGGGAAATGAAGAGAAATAGTCTTGTATGAACAAGCATATGGCTTGTGGAGTGTGAGTGAATGTATGGTGTTGCCCTACCATAAGGGTTTGATAATAAAGAAGCATTTCTATCTATTTCTGGGTTTATTTGCATTATCTTATATTTTCTTATCATATCTATATCATTTTGGGTTAGAGCTACAACAAGTGGTATCAGAGCACTTTCTTGGGCACAAAAGTGGAATTATTTTTTACTTTTTGTAGGATTTCAAGGGCGGCGAGTTTGCAGATCAGATCTGTACGTTTTGGTTCAAGATCTGAAAAATCTAATTGCAGTTCTATATTCCTTGTGGCAAAATAGCCGATTTCAAAAAAAAAAATCGGTCGAATCGGAGTCCGGATGAAGGAGATATCGCTGATCTAAAAATCAGTGGGATTACAGCTAATTTTTCCGGGCAGCGCGTTTGCGGAGCATATCTAGACATCCTGGTACAATATCTGCAAGATATAATTGCAGATCAGGAATCTTTGTGAAAAAACACCCAATTTCAAAAAAAAAATCAGGCGAATCGGAGTCCGGATGAGGGAGATATCGCTGATTTAAAATCAGCGTTTTTTTCAGAAATTTTGGGTGACGACGAGAGAGTAGCAGCGCAGATCTGAAATTCTGGTGTTTGAATCATGATTTCTATCACATGGGTAGATGCAGAATGATTGTTCCATTTCGGAAAATAGGTTACAATAGAGATTCTGAGCAATATTGAAGAAACTGTGACAATTTCAAATTTTCATCTTTTTTCTTTTTCAAAACCCTCTTCATGGCTTCTAGCAAGGCATTTTTTACAGGGAATGATAATGGTCGTACTATTGCAGAACACATAAATGGATACAAGAGGTTATTTAGATATAATTGGAAATGGGTGGCAATGGCTAGTTTTAAAGATGAGGCAGCCACATGGTGGGGATTACTTAACCAAAAGAAGTGTCTCAACTTGCCCGATGAAGAATTTGAAAAATTACTTTTAGACAGATGGTCTCATGCCAGAAAACAAGATAAGGAGAAACATGTGGGTCTATTTCCTACTGGTATATCCTTATTGGAGGTTCATGGGTTGATTCAAAAGGAGAAGATCGTTGTGTCTATAAATCCTAGTTGTAAACATAATTTTATCAGTGTTAATTTGGCAAAAAAATTGCAAGTCCCAGCAAAACAAATTCAACATACACAGGTTGATAATGAGGATGTTCAAGTGTACAAGGATTTGAAGATTTCTATGGATAAATATGTGTTGCATGGTGATTTTTATGCTTCAGAGATGGATAATATGGATGTCATTTTGGGATATCCTTGGATGGAATCTGTGGGTACTATCAATATTAATGTACAGAAGAAATTCCTGAAGCTCTGGTATAAAAAGAAGAAAATTATATTACAGGACATTTCCATTAATAAACAGATAGAGTCCAAGGAGACTGAAGCAGAAGATGTTCCAGGGTCGGACATATCAGATGAGGAGCAGTTGATGGTCGACAATCAGACACAAACAGAGGCTAAAGAAGAAAAGGTTACAGGTGCTGATACATCAGAGAAGGACTCAGTGGTTGAAGTCATATTGGAAAAGAAGACACCACAACAAGCACCTCAGCAGGGTGAATTAAAGAAAAAGACACCATGGGTTAAAACTTCAATATATCATCACCCACATCACCCCGCAAGAAAACAACCAACAAGATGGCAACCTATTAGCCACAAGGACAACAACCCCCATATGATGGATAGCAAGGAGCAAAGATCCACCTACTACACATCAACACAGAAGAACTGCCATGGTCAACTTCCATATCAAGCAAGCGAGGCACCAGCGAGATCGAGGGTTCACCTTTCTCTTGGATGGCTACATGCACATGCATGGTATCAGTGGACTACTCTTTTGAGTAGATCTTATTATTTGTGTTCTTCCCATGTTTCGGGGAGGAAACATGCTAAGGGGGGTGGAATGTTATATACATAGGGGGGGTAATATGGGGTACCGAGGGAGGTACCCAAGGTAATAATGAATATGGATGGGCATCGTATAAATAAGGTGGGTTAACCCATGTCATGTAAAGGGACCACAAGTAGTTAATAATAGTAAGGGGCCCATGGTATTAGTGATGGTATGAAGAAACCATGGTAATGATTCATGGTATTGTATGTATGAGGCTTATATAGAGGCTAGAGACTCCACATGGAGAGATATGAAGAGAAATATTCTTATATGAACAGGCATATGGCTTGTGGAGTATTCTCCTTCCTTAAGGAGTGAATGTATGGTGTTGCCCTACCATAAGGGTTTGATAATAAAGAAGCATTTCTATCTATTTTGATCTTGTTAATTATTGGGATATTTCTGTTATCATATATTTCTAGGTTAGATCTACAACACTCTCCCTTGTCCCTTCGTTTGGGTGAGTCGTTTGAGGGCGTGCATGTGAACTCGTTCGGGCGGGTCGTTTGGGTGAACTCGTTCAGGCGGGTCAGGCGAGGGCACACCCGGGTGAACGAGCCCGTATCAAAAAATTCTAAGTCGTGACCCGAGGTTGGCTTTTTGCACGTTCGTGCAGCTCGTTTACCCGGCTCTCCCTTGTCCCTTCATTTCGGTGAGTCGTTTGAGGGCGTGCGTGTGAACTCGTTCGGGCGAGTCGTTTGGTTGAACAAGTTCAGGTGGGTCGGGTGAGGGTGCACGCTGGCGAACAAGCCCATACCAAAAAATGCTAAGTTGTGACCCAAGGTTGGCTTTGTGCACGTTCGTGCAGCTCATTTGCCCGGCTCTCCCTAGTCCCTTTGTTTTGGTGAGTCATTTGAGGGCGCCCGTGTGAACTCGTTTGGGCAGGTCATTCGAGTGAACTCGTTCAGGCGGGTCGAGCGAGGGCGCACCTGAGTGAACGAGCCCGTATCAAAAAATGCTAAGTTATGACCCGAGGTTGGCTTTGTGCACATTCGTGCAGCTCGTTTGCCCGGCTCTCCCTTGTCCCTTCGTTCCGGTGAGTCGTTTGAGGGCGTGCGTGTGAAATCGTTCAGGCGGGTTGTTCGGGCAGGTCGTTCGGGTGAACTCGTTCAGGTGGGTCGGGCAAGGGCGCTCCCAGGCGAACGAGCCCGTATCAAAAAATGCTAAGTTGTGACCTGAGGTTGGCTTTGTGCACGTTCATTCAGCTCGTTTGCCCAGCTCTCCCTTGTCCCTTCGTTTCAGTGAGTTGTTTGAGGGGGCGTGTGTGAACTCGTTTGGGCTGGTCGTTCGGGTGAACTCGTTCAGGCGGGTCAGGCGAGGGCGCACCTGGGCGAACGAGCCCGTACCAAATAATGCTAAGTTGTGACCCGAGGTTGGTTTTGTGCATGTTCTTGCAGCTCATTTACCCGGATCTCCCTTGTCCCTCGTTTCAGTGAGTCGTTTGCGGGCGCGCATGTGAACTCGTTCGGGCAGGTTATTCGGGTGAACTCGTTCAGGCAGGTCGGGCGAGGGCGCACCCGGGTGAACGAGCCTATATCAAAAAATGCTAAGTTGTGACCTGAGGTTGGCTTTGTGCATGTTCGTGCAGCTCGTTTGCCCGGCTCTCCCTTGTCCCTTCGTTTCGGTGAGTCATGTGAGGGCGCACGTGTGAACTCGTTCGGGTAGGTTGTTCGAGTGAACTCGTTCAGGCGGGTCGGGTGAGGGCGCCGAGCCTGTATCAAAAAATGCTAAGTTGTGACCCGAGGTTGGCTTTGTTCACATTCGTACAGCTCGTTTGCCGAGCTCTCCCTTGTCCCTTCATTTCGGTGAGTTGTTTGAGGGTGCGCGTGTGAACTCGTTCGGGCGGGTCGTTCGGGTGAACTCTTTCAGGCGTGTTGGTCGAGGGCGCACCCGGGCGAATGAGCCCATGTCAAAAAATGCTAATTTGTGACCCGAGGTTGGCTTTGTGCACGTCCGTGCAGCTTGTTTGCCCAGCTCTCCCTTGTCCCTTCGTTACGGTTGTTTGGGCACCCATGTGAACTCGTTCAGGTGGGTTGTTTAAGGGCGTCCGAGTCAATTCATTCGGGCGGGTCGTTTAAGGGCGTCCGAGTCAATTCGTTCGGGTGGGTCAGGCGAGGGTGCGCTAGGGTGAATGATCCCATGACAAAAATGCTAAGTTGTGACCTGAGGGTGGCTTTGTGCACATTTGTGCAGCTCGTTTGCCCACCTCTCCCTTGTCCCTTTGTTTCGGTCTTGTGTGCGCCCATGTAAACTCTTACAAGCAGGTCGTTCGATGGCACCTGTGTCAACTCGTTCGGGTGGGTCATTCGATGGTGTCCATGCAAACGCGTTTGGGCGAGGGCGTCCATGTAAACCCATGTGGGTTGTTGTGGTGTGGTGCCCTGGCTCGTCTTAGTCCCGTTGTGCCCAACCAAATGATACAAGTGACAGGTTTCCTTTTCATGTGAAAGGTGGGTTGGTAATTGAGTTGCGTTTTCTGGTTTGCCTGAAGGATGGCCTTGGGTCATTTGTAGGGTGGATGATTTTCATGTTCTCTCCATCCCCACTCAGTAGCGCATGAGCAGTAATGTTGGCCATGCTCGTCCTGGGAGGCATATGCGAACAATTTCCCTTCTGCTATCTAAGTTCCTGGAGCTGTATGGGTTGTTGTGGTGTGGCTCCCCGACTCGTCTTGGTCCCCTCGTGCCCCTCAAGATGATACTAGTGACAGGGTTTCTTTCCGTGTGAAATGTGGGTTGGAAATCGAGTTGTGTTTTCGGGTTTGCTCGAAAGATGGCCTTGGGTCGTCTGTAGGGTGGCCGATTTTCATCTTCTCTCCATCCCCACTCGGTAGCGGATGAGCGGTAACACTGGCCATGGTCGTCCCGGGAGGCATATGTGAACAATTCCCCTTCTTCTCTCCAAGTTCTTGGAGTTGTATGGGCTGTTGTGGTGTGGCTCCCCGGCTTGTCCTGGTCTCCTCGTGCCCCTCTAGATGATACCAGTGGCAGGTTTTCTTTCCGTGTGAAAGGTCAGTTGGGAATCGAGTTGTGTTTTCGGGTTTGCCTGAATGATGGCCTTGGGTCATTTGTGGGGTGGCCTATTTTCATCTTCTCTCCATCCCCACTCAGTAGCGCATGAGCGGTAATGTTGGCCATGCTCGTCTCGGGAGGCATATGTCAACAATTCCCCTTCTGCTCTCGAAGTTCTTGGAGATGTATGGGTTGTTGTGGTCTGACTCCTGGGCTCGTCGTGGTCCCCTTGTGCCCCCCCAGATGATACCAACGGCAGGTTTTCTTTCCGTGTGAAAGGTGGGTTGGCAATCGAGTTGTGTTTTCGAGTTCGCCTAAATGATGTCCTTGGGTCGTTTGTAGGGTGGTCGATTCTCATCTTCTCTCCATCCCCACTCGGTAGCGCATGAGCGGTAATGTTGGCCATGCTCGTCCCGAGAGGCATATGTGAACAACTCCCCTTCTGCTCTCCAAGCTGTATGGGTTGTTGTGGTGTGGCTCCCTGGCTTGTATATGGTCCCCTCGTGCCCCTCTAGATGATACCAGCGACGTTTTCTTTCCGTGTGAAAGGTGGGTTGGAAATCAGTTGTGTTTCGTGTTCACCTGAACGATGGCCTGGTCGCTTTTAGGGTGGCCGATTTTCATCTTCTCTCCATCCCCACTCAGTAGCGCATGAGCGGTAATGTTGGCCATGCTTGTCCTGGGAGGCATATGTGAACAATTCCCCTTCTGCTCTCCAAGTTCTCGGGGTCGTTGTGGTGTGGCTCTCGAGCTCGTCTTGGTCCCCTCGCGCCCCTCCAGATGATACCAGCGACAGGTTTTCTTTCCGTGTGAAAGGTGGGTTGGAAATTGAGTTGCGTTTTTGGGTTTGCTTGAATGATGGCCTTGGGTTGTTTGTAGGGTGGCCGATTTTCATCTTCTCTCCATCCCCACTCGGTAGCGCACGAGTGGTAATGTTGGCCATGCTCATCTCAGGAGGCATATGTGAACAATTCCCCTTCTTCTCTCCAATTTCTTGGAGCAGTATGGGTTGTTGTGGTGTGGCTCCCGGGCTCATCTCGGTCCCCTCGTGCCCCTCCAGATGATACCAACGATAGGTTTTCTTTCCGTGTGAAAGGTGGTTTGGCAATCAAGTTGTGTTTTCATCTTCTCTCCATCCCCACTCAGTAGCGCATGAGCGGTAATGTTGGCCATTCTCGTCCCAGGAGGCATATGTGAACAATTCCCCTTCTTCTCTCGAAGTTCTTGGAGCTGTATGGGTTGTTGTGGTGTGGCTCTCGGGCTCGTCTTGGTCCCCTTGTGCCCCCCCAGATGATACCAGTGGCAGGTTTTCTTTCCGTGTGAAAGGTGGGTTGGCAATTGAGTTGTGTTTTCAGGTTCGCCTGAACGATGGCCTTGGGTCGTTTGTAAGGTGGTCGATTCTCATCTTCTCTCCATCCCCACTCGGTAGTGCATGAGCAGTAATGTTGGCCATGCTCGTCCCGGGAGCCATATGTGAAGAACTCCCCTTCTGCTCTCCAAGCTGTATGGGTTGTTGTGGTGTGGCTCCCTGGCTTGTATTGGTCCCCTCATGCCCCTCTAGATGATACCAGCGACAGGTTTTCTTTCCGTGTGAAAGGTGGGTTGGAAATCGAGTTGTGTTTTCGTGTTCGCCTGAACGATGGCCTTGGGTCGTTTTTAGGGGGGCCGATTTTCATCTTCTCTCCATCCCCACTCGGTAGCGCATGAGTGGTAATGTTGGCCATGCTTGTCCCAGGAGGCATATGTGAACTGTTACATAGTAATTTGTCACCGTTGGTCACCGTCCCTGTTACCCTTGTTTTCGTACATTGGGAGACACATTTCGGGACCTGTGACCAGTGACATAACCTAAAAACACTTGCATTATGTTCCCCTGAGTATGTGCTTCATGTTCCCTGAAGACACCTTTTGCAAATTATCCCTAAAAAGTGCCCTTTTTCCATTGGCGCAAGTACATAGTATCTTACCCGTGCCAATGACTCAGATCCTCAAAAGGGGGCGTGCCCATTGGTGCTCTGTTCTAGAGCAACACTCGCGCCACCTAAATTTGGTTATGATTTTTGGCCAACGCGCACCCATATGTTTTTTTCTCTCTTATCATGAAGTTCTTTGAGGGAAAAATCCACATGATAGAGGTCGCGAGTCATCATTTA
>APFE031313844.1:97782-114185 GCA_000404065.3 Pinus taeda
ATGATTGAGTTATATCTTTTCTGACTGATATATAGTTGCATCTATTGGATTTTATGCTTGTATTTGTGTCATTCTTTGCATGTGCAGGTGTCTGTTCACGAGGATCATGGGGATTGTGACCAGCCGGAGCAAAGGAACAGGATCAACGATTCTTCTACAAGTACTAGCGTTGGAATCCAGGTAGGCCATCATCATTGATCTTTGATTTGCAATTAGGAACCTGTGTGTTACCGTTGATTGATTATTGCTAGACCCATGTTGGGCTAGTGGGATCGCCTCTATCCGCAGAGGGGATTTACCTGTTCAACAATTTGGTGACTCCACTGGGGAGTTTAGAGTGTTGTTTTATTTGTAAACTTTGGACGGAGCCTGAAGTACGGCCAGATAGCCTTCGAAACGCTATTGCTTTGCAGTAGTGAAGTAGATCAAGGCCACTTCAGTCAATCTCTGGTTTGGTTTACGGACTGAACAATTTCGAGTTTGTCTTGCATGTTAGTTTTTCTCTTGTTTGCTTGCTTGGATAGCTTTCTGGGTTAAATTTCTTGCTGTTTCTTGCTTCTTGGCCTTCCTAGATACTGTAAACCAAGCTTTGGACTACCTGTTTTGTTTTTTTACTTGGCAAACTTTATTAGCGCAGTTTTTCCTCTGACAGTCACGCCAGTTGGCGCCTGTTGCTAACTAACAACCTGCGCCAATCCCTTTATAGCGCGATTTGCAATCTGACAGTCGCGCCAGACTTGTTAACTTTTTCAGTTAGCTTGTTTGCATGTCTTATGAGCTTGGATTTGTATCTTGCTATATCTTTTACAACTTCTGGAAGTGTGTTGGACCTTTATGTGGCTGGTTATTATTTTTTTGTCCTTCAGTTGTTTGCTTATTTCTATCGATTTTATATCTTAGCCCTAGCGGCTTTGCATGTCAAGCCTTCTGTGGGAAATTATGGTTTGATGATCCAGTCAGCTTTTTGGTTGTTTTCCGCACTCATCTGGTGGTTGTGAAAGTTTGACATTCTATGCTGCAAGTAATTCACTTTTAGCTTGTTTATTTTTTGCTTGACTTCATCTGAACTTAGATCACATGGTTCATTGAAAGTATTTGTGTTTTCCTCGCTTTGATAGGTCATTTTGACGTTTCAAAATTGGTTCTATATTCCTTTGAGTGAATTGTGTTTTCTTATATTTGTGAATATCTCTTGATATTTGTTGATTGCATCATGCTATCCTAAAAGAAAGAAAAAACAAAAGATCTTTTCCATTTTATTAATTAGCATTTCTTGTAATTTGTTGCTTTTAAAAAGAAAAAGAATTTTTTTTTCATTTCTTGTTATTAGCTGCATTAGGATCTTTGTTGATCATTTTGTTTGTGTAAAGATCTCAACTCTCCTGTAGATAGAGTTCATTGAATGAAATGATATAATTTTGGCATATAGTTTGCATTTAGGAAGTTTCGAGAGATTACATACGGTAGGACCAAAAAACTGAAACATAATTGAAGATAAACTATAAAATGAACTGAATGAACCTAACAATTCATTGGAACATAACGCACATATTCTAGAGGTCTAGGTTAGAGACGTGTTCCGACGTCTTTAAACCTGGTAGCTTACCGTTGAGTGGTTGAGTGATTCCTCCACAGTGAAACAATAGGTGCCAGTACGGATTGTGCTCCCATGTACCATCGCGTATATATTGGGAGACCCCTATAGGCTTGCAACCTTTTATCCATAGGAAGCCGAGTCTTCTGCCTTACAAGCTGTAATGCACTGAACACAACATTTGGGAAGATTGACTACAGTACGGGAAGTCCTTGGTTTTCATCTGATTGCAAAGGTGTATAAGCAGTTTTACGGATTGTTTGGCAAACCTCTTACCTAGTTCTCCAGAGTAGTCACTTTTGATCCTTTTCGAACTCCCTAAAAGAAAAGGTGTAAGTGAGCATCTTGTCACTTCGTGCTCATTAAATATTCGAAGGAGACTAGAGTCATCTTTTCGTCCTTTTCTCGACTCTTAAAAAATGAAAAGGTCAAGTTCAGTGTCTTAAAACTTATTTGGCCACGATCATATATAACCCAGTTAAATTTTGTTTGAGTTAGTCTGAGTAGGGTCTGGTTTCGTTAGATTCCCTAGGATTTTGTGAAGTTTCATCCTGGCAGAATTACCAATCTCGTCTTCCGAGATCCCAATTGTGAGTCAAATTCTTCCTATTGTTCCAAGTATACAACCACTTAGCTCTCGTGCTCCAGGCGATGAGGATTACTAGTTTTATACGAACCCTATTTGGGAGCCTTCTCAAAACGGTATCCCTTTTTGGGAATACACTTCTCCTCGGAAACCATTTCCTTCTGATATGGAAAACCCATCCCCTACTACGACTAACGAATCCGGCGTGCCAGGGGACGAGATTCCCAGCACAATGGAATCTACACATGTTAGTAGAACTGCTACTACCGGGGGAGTACCTCTTGGTTATAGAGCATTGCGTGATTTTCTATCATCTCCTTTTCCGACTTCTATTTGGTCACCACCCATCTTCTCAAATATGGAGCCTTCGACTCCACCACCTCATGGTAGAGCTGTTACCTTAGTGATAACCCCTCCAATAGTATCTGTGGCTTCTTCGACCCCTCCTTTTAGTCGACCTTCGACCTCTTTCTTCCTAGGTTTTGATCCTGCATCGAATGTCTCACTTGGAGGGAAATATGATCAGTATCTACCACCTCCTGGGACTAGGACAGGTCAGCTGTTAGTGGGAGATATTTCAGTTCCATTGTCCATAGACTGGGGTTCCACCTCTTATCACGGTGGTCAAGCGTTGTATGCACAACCCGAACAACTACATCAGCAAAACCTACAAGGGCAATCCTTCCAAGGAAACCCTTTTTCATCTAGTGGTCCCTTTTTCGCCTCTCATACGCAACCTACTGGCAATCCAGGCCAACCTTCCACTTAGCAAGCTCAACCTGGTATCCAGAAAGGTTCTCATACTGGACAAACCGGTCAATCATTTGTTAACCCAAATCAACCTAATGTCCAGTATACCCAAGTTTCTAGCCAAGTTGCCCAACCAATTAGTCAGCTGACTATCCAGTATACTCAATCTTCTGGACAAGCTGGTCAGCCTCAAACACAGTTGGGCCAATCACTTGCCCAGTCCACTCCGCCATCTGGTATGATAGGACAACCTTCTGCTGCACAACAGCAACCTTAGTATCAGCAGGGTGGTCAACCTCAATATCAGTAGGTAGGCCAACCTCAGTATCAGCAGGTAGGTCAACCTCAGTATCAGCAGGTAGGCCAACCTCAGTACCAGCAAGGTTATCCTTCTGCTCAGATAGCCCAAGGTTATCTGTCTATTGGCGCTGCTCAACCCGGCACTTGGACCCAAGTAGGATCCCAAAATCCATCTAGTTCTCAAATGCAGGATGGAGTTCAATCTCAAACATTTTATCAAACTCAGCTTGGGTCTCAAACTCAATCTGGAGTCCCACCACACTACGGTTATCAACAACCTCAAGGGAAACCTTTGTTTGCCCCTTACTAGAATTATCAACAACCATATGCTACTTCTGCAGCATCGTTTGGTAATCCATATGCTGGGGGGCAAAACACAAATCCCTACGGTCAGCACACCATGGGGCCAAATCCGTCGCTTTTTATCCTTTTCAGACTCTCTAAAAGAAAAGGTGTAAGTGAGCGTCTTGTCACTTCGTGCTCATTAAACATTCGAAGTAGATAGAGTCATCTTTTCATCCTTTTCTCGACTCTCGAAACATGAAAAGGTCAAGTTTTGTTCCTGCATCTTAAAATTCATTTGGCCACGATAAATATTTCCCGGTTAGATCTTGTGTGCGTTTAGTTTGAGTAGGTTTTATTGTTAGCTTCTTTAGGGTCTTTGTTGGGACATCCTGGCGGATCCATCGACTCCGTCCTCGATCCCGAGTGAAGAAGGGTCCCCATCTTCTGTTTCCCCCGAAACTCCGGTCTGTGGCGCCTTTTCCATTGTTCCAAGTGTACAACCGTTGAATTCTCGAGCTCCAGGAGACGATTTTTACGAATTCTTTTACAACCCTGTTTGGGAACCCTCTGACGGGTCTCATCCTGCCACTCCTGTCGGTGCTCCATTTTCGATGGCTTCATCTGATATGGGTGACGCTTCTCCAGTGTCTAGTGGCCCGGTCATTATGTCGGATATAAATACTCCCATTATGGCAACATCCCCTGTTATATCCCCTGTTACATCCATGCCTTACACCATCACGTCTTTTGGGCAAACGGTGCCAAGGCGCTACAGATCATTGTGGGATGCTCACCGGTTCTTTTCTGAGGGTCACAACATTGTCCCTACCACAGGATCGTTTATTTCCCAAGCTCCTCATTCTGCTGTTATGGCAGTACCTACCAACCCGACCGTTTGTTTCGCAGTGTCAACTCCAGTTGTGAGTGCGGTCACAGCTTCATCCGCTGTCACTTCTACCACGGACCCGTCTCGAGGTCCAATGCAGAGTGGTGAACCGTCTCCTTCTTCTAGAGTTGTGCACCCTACAAGTGATGCTCCTCCTGCTTTTGAGCATATGACAAAAGAGGAAGCATTTTATGAATACTTCCGTAATGTCCAAAACCTGGATAGTCAAGGTCCGTACTATGATGCCGAGAATCATCGTTTGTACACCTCTCTGCCTCAAATTCCTTATGATGAAATTTCCGTTCCTTTGAACGTGGATTGGGGCAACACCGGATATGGTGGCGGCGTGTACCATCCAGGACAAGGATAGTAGGGACCACCTTACCAAGGCCAGCAACCTTACGTGCAGCCTAATTATGGGCAGCAGTTTACAGGTCAAAACTACCTTGGTCAGCAAGGAGGCCCACAAGGACAACCTCATCAAGGACAACCTTCGGTCTCTAGTGGTCCAGCGTTTACTTATTTTGGGAAACCTTCGGGAAACTCGGGACAACCCAATGCCCAACAAGGTCAACCAGGTACCCAACAAGGTCAACCAGGTACCCAACAAGGCTACCCTTCGGGGCAACCCTACGGGAACCAAGCACAACCTCACGGGCAACAAGGTCAACCCGTAAACTAGCAAGGAAACCCTTCTAGGCAAGGGGGCCCACCTTACGTGCAGCAAGGCCGGGCTACCACACAGCAACCCTCTGGTCACCAGGGACAAACCTCGGTTGCACAAGGGGCACCTCTCACCCAGCAAGCTCGACCTTCTGGATGAGTGAGACCGCCCCCCATCCAACCAATCCGATCTCCTGGCCAGACGGCTCAGAATGCAGGAGACGATTTTTACGAATTCTTTTACAACCCTGTTTGGGAACCCTCTGACGGGTCTCATCCTGCCACTCCTGTCGGTGCTCCATTTTCGATGGCTTCATCCGATATGGGTGACGCTTCTCCAGTGTCTAGTGGCCCGGCCGTTATGTCGGATATAGATACTCCCATTCCGGCAACATCCCCTATTATATCCCCTGTTACATCCACGCCTTACACCGTCACGTCTTCTGGGAAAACGGTGCCAAGGCGCTACAGATCATTGCGGGATGCTCACTAGTTCTTTTCTGAGGGTCACAACGTTGTTCCTACCATAGGATCGTTTATTTCCCAAGCCCCTCATTCTGCTGTTATGGCAGTACCTACCAACCCGACCGTTTGTGTCGCAGTGTCAACTCCAGTTGTGAGTGCGGTCATAGCTTCATCCGCTGTCACTTCTACCGCGGACCCGTCTCGAGGTCCAACGCAGAGTGGTGAACCGTCTCCTTCTTCTAGAGTTGTGCACCCTGCAAGTGATGCTCCTCCTGCTTTTGAGCATATGACAAAAGAGGAAGCATTTTATGAATACTTGCGTAATGTCCAAAACCTGGATAGTCAAGGTCCGTACTATGATGCCGAGAATCATCGTTTGTACACCTCTCTGCCTCAAATTCCTTATGATGAAATTTCCATTCCTTTGAACGTGGATTGGGGCACCACCGGATATGGTGGCGGCGTGTACCATCCAGGACAAGGACAGCAGGGACCACCTTACCAAGGCCAGTAACCTTACGTGCAACCTGATTATGGGCAGCAGTGTACAGGTCAAAACTACCTTCGTCAGCAAGGAGGCCCACAAGGACAACCTCATCAAGGACAACCTTCGGTCTCTAGTGGTCCAACGTTTACTTATTTTGGGCAACCTTCGAGAAACTCGGGACAACCCAACGCCCAACAAGGTCAACCAGGTACCCAACAAGGCTACCCTTCGGGGTAAACCTACGAGAACCAGGCACAACCTCACGGGCAACAAGGTCAACCCGTAAACCAGCAAGGAAACCCTTCTGGGCAAGGGGGCCCGCCTTACATGCAGCAAGGCCGGGCTACCACCCAGCAACCCTTTGGTCACCAGGGACAAACCTCAGTTGCACAAGGGGCACCTCTCACCCAGCAAGCTCGACCTTCTGGATGAGTGAGACTGCCCCCCATCCAACCGATTTGATCCCCTGGCCAGACGGCTCAGAATGCAGGCGGGTATCAATCCCGACCTCCTCTTTCAGGTGGGTTCCAATCCCAGCATCAGTATCAAGGTGGGTACCAATCCCGCCCTCCGTATTTAGGTGGGTTCCAATCCCAACCTCCGTACTCAGGTGGGTACCAATCCCAGCCTCCGTACTCTGGCGGGCATCAGGCCCAGCCTCCATATTCGGGTGGGTACCAATCCCAGCCCATGCATTTTGGTGGATATCAAGTGCCGCCTATTTCACAGGCTCAGTACGGATACCAGCAGCCCCAGGGACAGAATCCTTACATCCCTTATCAGAATTACCAACAACCGTAGGGTAATCCTCAACCGAATTATCAACAACCTGCTGGTCAATATGGTAACCAATGGGGCGCTGGGGGGCAGAACCAACAACCTGGTTCAGGCAACAAACCCCTACGGACAAAACCCTTATGGACAAGCCCTTACGGAACCAGGTCATTAGGAACAAGACATGGGGGCAACCTGGAGCTGGGTGGAATTCTGGTTCCCCTCATATCCCCGCAAATGTCAATTTAATCCTCAATTACCATTTCTAGCCACGTTGGAATTCCTGATGTGTCAAAGCTGACAAAATGATCCATTCTGCATGATCCGCAGTGGCCACCAGTCCAACTAAAATTCAAGTGAACTTCCCAAATTGATGGGAGGCCGGAGAGGAACCCTCAGGACCATGTCATGAAGTATCAACTTTATGGTGTTCGTCGAATTCAATGGCTCGATGATTCGATCCGACTTCGCCTCTTTCAAAGGACTCTCACGGGTTCGGCAGCAAAATGGTATATCGAATTGTCTCGTGCATCATTCCATTATTTCAATTCGCTAGCTATGGCATTCTTGAATCACTTTCAGTTACCCATTCGGTACGAGACGGGGACTCATCTCCTTACGTCTCTTAAACAGAGCACTGCGACACATATCTCCGATCATATTCATGAATGGAGAAGGTGTCGCAGGTTAATCAAGTTTTGGATACTTGATTTCCTCCTTACCGATTGGTTTACTACCTCCTTTGTCCCCTAGATTGCAAGGGACATCGCTATGGAGGCATGTGTAATTGAAGAGCAAGCGATCGCATGTGCTCAGTACTTAGACTTAGTCTATTCTTAGTCTGGTACTTTGTATGATTATTTGCCAGACGCCCCCAAGCCCGACACATCCAAGGCTCCACCCAAACCATCTGTTGATGGAGTCATCAGCTTTGTAGCCCAGGCCCCTAAAAAGTCATCCAACTCTGGGAAGCAGAAATCTAGTTCACCCAACGAGAACTCTTCCCAGGGCATTGTTATTTCTGGTAATACTTCCGAGGTGAATGCCATGCAGTCTTCTATAGCAGGCAAAGCCTCGAAGGGTAAGAAAAAGGAAAAAGGAAAGGGGAAGAATAAACCCGATCAACCCAAGCAGGGATTGTCTAAACCTCCTGGTGAGGAAGGTGCTAAGCATAAGCCTAAGTATCCATGCTTCATTTGTGAGGAAGACAACTATACTAAGGACTGCCCTAGGCGGGCCGAAGTTAGTCGGTTGTTGAAAGGTGCTCAAGGGATCCCTGCTGTTTTGAAAGAACCCTTTCCCTCTCAGCAGACCCAATGGTAGCTGATCCTTCTTATCTCTCCCTTTTCGGTTCCCAGGTTTCATGCTGGAACTATTCCGATCCATTAATACTAGACCTAAGGATTATCCGTCATCCGCAGGGAAGGAGCCAGAGGTCCCTCAATGCTCCTCCATCCAGCTCTGGCCACTCCATATCGAGAGGCCGAGCACCGAACGACAATCCGACCCCTCCAAAGGGGGTACTCAGGAGGTCTTCCCCATAACCCAAATGCTCGGCTGCCCAGCACTATAGATCGTGGAGGATTTAGCACAGGCCTCCGTCTGCCATGTTCCATTAGAGGTCCTCAGAGCCCCCCCCAGAGAAGTCCTTGCTATCGGCCATCGTGGCATAGACCAGCAGACTCGGATTTAATCACTTTTGATCTCGAGAGTCATGTGCCGCGACTGCCTCATCAATAGCTTTCCTTATACAGTCGTCATCAATTCTAAAACGATCCATCGTACGGTTATTGATGAGGGCGCCTCGACCTGCATCATGTCTGTTGCATGTTGGAAAGCCATCGGGTCTCGGACTTTGAGTCAGTCCCCGACGACCTTGGAAGTGTTCGACGGGAGAGAATCTTGTCTGTATGGTATCCTTCAGCGGCTACCGATTACCTTAGAAGGGAAGACCGTAGAAGTTGAAGTTGAAGTTGTAGACGCTAGTCTTACATATAACCTTCTTCTGGGTCGAAGCTGGACGTATGCTATGCGTGCTGTAGCTTCGTCTCTCTTTCATGTCATTCGCTTCCCCCATCAAGGGAAAATTGTCACGGTTGATCAACTCTCGTTTTTCGCTTCCTCTTCTGAGGTAAACGTGCCCTTCGTTGAGCATACCTCAATGTCGTATGAAAATGTGGGAGCCGGGCTCTTCGAAGAACCTGCCCTTATGGGTGTTTTTTCCCTCCCACCTCCCAACTTCGCCTCGATCTCGATGATCTTGGTTCGTTTTGACCCCTGGATCCTCCCATCCATCGACCAGATAGAACCTTGGGGCAAGGAGATGCCGTTGAGCCCAGCCGAGCTCAACTACGTTGAAATTTTCGTTGCATCGGCTTCTTATGCGGAACCCACCATCTCGAGTGGGGCACTTGACTCAGATGATTTTCCGCCTTGGGTAGGAGAATACACCTCTTCAGATCCATTGAAGGAAACATTTCCTTCCGATGAGGCAATTATAGAGACGATGTCTCTGGATGAACAACCATGGTTCTCTCTTCACCACCGTTCTTCCTTTCTCCCGACCTCCCAGGAAACTTTATTGTGTCTCGCGTGGTTTGCCTCATGTCTCCCTTCTCAACCCCTTCAGACGCCCATTCAAATCTATCACACAACGTTAGAAGGAAATCTAGGGAACATTATGCAGACTCAACCGATCGACATCTCTATCAAATCAGGGATTGTCGAGAATATTTTCATTGGAGTGACTTGCACTCCGGAGGAGATTCAAGTTTATATTGCTCTCTTTCACGAATTTCGCGATGTTTTTGCATGGTCATATGAAGAGATGCCCGGTATATATCCATCTATAGTCGTGCACGAGATACCAACGTATCCCGAGGCCAAACCTGTTCGCCAGCGTTTGCGTCCCGTGCACCCCCGCAAGGCGGAAGCCATCAAAGCAGAGGTGGAAAAGCTTCTCAAGGCAGGATTTATCTATCCTATCCCACTGACAGAATGGGTCTCAAACATTGTCCCTGTCGATAAAAAATAGGGCAGCATTCGTGTCTGCGTTGACTACTGTGATATCAACCGAACTTGTCCAAAGGATAACTACCCCACTCCATTTATTGATCAACTCATCGACGAGTGTGCGGGTAGCGAGATTTATTCGTTCATGGATGGTTTTTCTGGTTACAACCAGATCAACATTGCTCTGGCAGATCAACATAAGACGGCCTTCATCTGTCCATGGGGCACCTTCACTTATAAAAAGCTCCCCTTCGGCCTCAAAAATGTCGGTGCTACTTTTCAACGTGCGATGTCGTATGCTTTTCATGATATAAGACACATTGTACAACCATATCTGGATGACCTCCCAGCTCATTCAGCTAAACGCGCAGATCATCCATCGCACCTTCGTGAAATTTTTCTTCGTTGCAGACACTATAATATTCGTTTAAATCCACATAAATGTGTCTTTTGCATAGAATCAGGTCGACTACTCGGGTTTATCGTCTCTCGAGAGGGCATCTGTCTGGATCCTCTGAAAGTCTAAGCAATCGTAAATCTTCCTCCCCCTGCAACTTTGCGGCAATTGCAGAGTCTGCAGGGAAAAGAAAATTTTCTAAGACGATTTATACCAAACTATGCCGAAGTGGCAAAGGGTTTCACCCGGTTACTGAAGCGTGACACCCCATTCAGATGGGATGCCATAGCCAAGGAGTCGTTTTCTCATCTTAAAACTCTCCTGGTTTCCGCCCCTTTGTTGCAGCCTCCGAATTACCATCGTGATTATATGCTCTATTGGGCTGCTGTTGATACTACGATCGGCATGGTTTTGGTTTAGGACGACGATCATGGCATCGAGCATGTCATCTACTATCTTAGTCGCAACTTATTAGACATGGAAACTCGATATGCATATGTCGAGAAGTTGGCTCTTGCCGCGGTTTGCACTGTCCAACGATTCCGCCACTACATCTTGTTGCGCACTACTACAGTGATTTCAGATTGTAACCCCATGACATATATTCTCTCATGACAATTGCTGGGGGGCAAGTACTCAAATTGGATCGTGATCCTCCAAGAGTTCGACTTGGAATTTACTGCAGCCAAGTCCAAGAAATCGCTAGTCTTTGCTGAACTGCTATGCTCCTTGCCATCCGTCGTTGTTTCCTCGTAGATAGAGGAATCGATTCCAGATGAAACTCTGTTCCTGATCAGCACCCTCGATCCATGTTATGGGGACATAATCGTCTATTTACAGACGTCCTCCTTTCGCCCCGAGACTTCGAAAGATGCTCATCGGCGGATCCGTCACCAAGCTCAGCCGTATCACATAGTTGGGGACACCGTATACCGTCTTGGGGTTGATTCGGTTCTTCGTCGATGTCTCACCTTCGAAGAAGCGGAAAGAGTCCTAAATGAATGCCACTCTGGTGCTTGTGGTGGTCACATGTCTGGATACGCTACCGCACAAAAAATCCTTCGTGCTGGCTACTTCTGGCCTTCCATCTTTAAGGACTGTATTCTCGTTGTCCGCTCATGCCATGAATTCCAGATCTACCAGCGGAAGATGCGTGCTCCTGCTACCCCTCTGCATCCCGTTGTGACCGTTGGCCCCTTTGCTAAGTGGGTCATCGATTATGTGACATGTAACCCTTGCTCGGCCGGGGGGCATAGTTACATCATCATTGCTGTCGATTACTTCTCAAAATGGGTCGAGGCGATGCCCACATTGTCTGAAGATGGTCACACGACGGCGCAGTTTATTTTCAACCATGTTATCTCTCGGTTTGGAGTCCCACAATCCATTGTCACTGATCACGGAAAGCATTTTCGTAATCACATGATGGTCGAATTAACAACCCAACTTGGACTTAGGCATGATAGTTCATCTCCATACTATCCTCAGGCAAACGGTCAGGTTGAAGCCGTGAACAAAGTTTTGGTCATGATGCTTCAGAGAACTGTCAGCATGCACAAGTCTAATTGGCATTTAATGTTGTTTTCCACATTGTGGGCCTACCGGACCTCCGTGAAGGATGCCACCGGCTTCACCCCTTTTCAGCTAGTATATGGGTTGGAGGAAACCCTTCCAATTGAGTGCGAGATTCCTTCGCTAAAATTAGCCGTTGAGTTACTTCCCGAGACTACCCCTGCAGAAGAGCGGCTTATTTACCTGGAAAGACTAGATGAGACACGTCGTCTAGCCTCCCTTGCTATAGAAGCTCAAAAGAAGCGAGTGAAAACTCACTTCGACAACACGGTTAATCCTCGCTCTTTCGTTGAAGGTGACTTGGTGGTGCTCTACGATCAGACTAGTGATAAGCTAGGAGCAGGCAAACTCGAGCCAATGTGGCATGGGCCCTACATTGTAAAAAGAGTTCTACAAAAAGGCACCTACGAGCTGACCGATTACGAAGGCAATCCCCTGGACCGGCCCCGTAATGGGCTATATCTTAAAAAATATTACGCCTGAGTCCAGGCACTCTCTCATTTATTTTTACATGCATATGCCTTTTTCAGTATGTTTTGTGTGTGTGCGTGTTTGTTTTGATTTTTGTCTTAGTGAACCGGCGTGATTGCTGTTTATTGTGTCTTTTCCTTCTGCACAGATGTCTGGATCACCTTACGTTGGTTTCGCTGATGGTGCTTCCCGCAACACTCGCAATTTGTCATCTGCGACATGGGTGATCTACGATCCTCATGGTGAATTGGTAGACATTCAAGGTGTGTGCCTAGGCAGTACAACGAACAATGTAGCTGAATATAGTGTTGTAATTGAATTATTGGCCGAGGTGATTAACCTCGGAATCCACTCATTGCTTGTAAACTTGGATTCACAGCTTGTAGTTCACCAACTCAGTGGACAATATTCCGTCAGAGACCATCGCATATTAAGGCTGTATTTACGTGTTAAGTTATTGGAAAGAGATTTTGATTATATCACTTATCATCACATTCCAAGAAGACTTAATGTTGTAACTGATGCATTGGCTAACTATGTATTAGACAGACATTTGCGAAACATGTAAATTCATAAACATAAGAAGCATAAGATACAATAAAAACACCATGTATATATATATATATATCGTGTGGCGCACTAAGGCGCTAAAAAAATAAGTGTACATGTATGAATAAAGATGGTATCCTCAGTACATCTGAGACGTATGTCTCTCAAAAAACATTAGTGGAAAATAAAACCTAGGCATCTACTACGGTAGGTTATGCTCTCTGTAGCACGCCACCGCTCGTGCCACCCGCCTCAAAAGGCGGTGCATCCTGGGTTCTACACCCACTGTATGGATTTGTGCAGCTATGGGACCTCCTCGATCCCCTGGTAATCTAGGATTCCTGCGAGTAAGCCCTCAAGGTTGTGCACCACAGCCTCTGCCATGTCGCCTGCTGGGGGAGCTAAGGCCAAGATCGCGGCGCCTTGCCCATATCTCCATGCCTTCGGGGCTAGGCCAAGGGGTCTCGTAGGTCCCACATCTGCACATCATAGCGTTTATTAGGACATGTACATGAAAAAATTCAAAAACATTACAAAAGCTAAAAAATCAAAAAGAGATCAAGTGTGTTACCTCCATCGTCCCACTGCTCTCCCGCAGGCAGTCGCAAGTCAGGATCACCGCGGAAGTCGATACCGGCATATGGCGAGTCCTCGACAAAGATAACCTGGCGATCTAGCCACTCTCGAAAGAAAACACCCCACGACACTGAGCGACCGCCACCTCCGCGTGGCATGACCCGTGCCGATTTGGTGGCCCTCGTCTCTCGTGGACTGTTAGGCGGGTCCACCACCATGGTCTGAAGTTGAAGGGTTAGCACCCGCTCAAACATGAGTGGGAGTAAGAGCGATCCGTAGCCAAACTGCTTCGACTCTCCACGTCGGCAGTTACTCAATTGTCTCTTCATGCTAGTTGTCACAGTTGCTGCCCAGTTGAAAACTATGGGCTGTAAGCACTCGAGAGCTAGCAATAGGTTGGCCAGACTCCCTGCTGCCCGTGTCACTAGAAAGAGCATAGTACGAAGGACCATGTCACCAGCGCCCACTGATGGAATGCTTGCTTTCCTGCTCCGTGTGTTGTGCACCTGTGGGCACACTCAGGCCATGAGTTGGTCGAGCGTCTCGCCGCTGGGTCGTTGCCCCTCCAGGATAGGCATCACACCCCGGCGTGACAATCCAGTCAAAAAATAGATATCCGAGGAATCAAACTCGATGTCGCGGCCTCGGATCGTAAATTTCCCATACACTGGGTTCCAAGCTCTAATCAAGAGCTCTAGGGGGTCTGGTTGTGCCCTCAAGCATGGAGTGAGAAAGAATTTTAGCAAACCGCATGCTCGCATTACATTTTGGCATCCGGCATCGGCAAAAGCGGCAATATCTTCATTGTCGTGGGCCCTCTCTTGCCACACAAAGGCCATTGTATCCTGCATGATCACCCAAAAGCATTAGACTGCCAGCTTTTAAAAATTATCCATTCAAATTCTTAAAAACCAATTTTCACGGCACCAGCGCGACTGTTTTTAAAACAGCTGTGCTGATAATGGCGGCCCTTTGTATTTTCTCTGGGTCAGCACGGAAGAACACGGGTTTTCCGCGCTGAACCGAAAAGTTGTGTGTGTTGATAAAATCGATCAGCGCGGACCCGATGGGCGAATCCACGCTGACCGAGAGCGCACCTACGCTCAAAGAATTTGGCCAAATGGCCAAATCCCATGGTGAAAATGCTTAAAAATAGGCTTAAAATAAAGCACAGGGCAAGAGAAACCTACCTTTACGAAAAAGCACCCCCTGGAGTTTTCTTTTCCGCTGTCTTTTCAAACTCTCTAAACATGAAAAGACGTCGAGTTCTTCCTTTGTCAGACTCCTTAAAACTTAATGACATCGGACTCCGTCGAAATGACGCTCCTTAAGCATATGCTATCCCCGTCAAGCTTGTCATCCAAAAATAACCGGGGTACTCGCCAGAAATGGTGGGGGAAATAAAGGAATCATAATTGTCGTCATCAGTAGTATGTCGCTCTTGAACATGGCACTGTTTGCATTTGTTTCTGGGTGGGGACATCTCATCTCATTTCACATTTGCCTCCATGGGTTTGGGTTATCCTATTTGACCATTCATCTGCTCATTTCCCTGTCGTCACGACCTCTGATCACTTGACCTCAAATACTGCCAAATCCATCATTGTGCTGCCGATATGTTCAAGAGAAGTTAGCCTCTGCAAGTATAACCTCCCTCTTATATTTCACACAAAACATATTGTCTCTTTCCATCTTGTGTGGATGATGTGGGAAACATTATGGCCCACCTTCGATAAAGATCACTTCCTGTCGACTTCAGCTCATTATCCACGAAAAGTGACCTAGAGACTCCCTTCTAGTACCTTGGAGCCTGCATGCCTCAATGGCAGGTTCTTCGTGTTCGACGCGAGGTTTTCATAATTGGCCTCCGATCGGATGACTCTATGGGTGTTCGACACCGGCTCATTTATTTGCACGTCGTGGATTGTACCTATAGTACCTTGAGGACCATCGTCATTATTGTTGGCACCTCTCGCGTCTGTTAACAGCTTTCATCATTGGCTGCTAATCAGACGATGTTCAAGCATGTTCGACTTCGACTCTTGTATTCACATGTTTGGACTTGTACTTTGTTCAGGTTTGAATGGAGCGCAAGACCCTGGTTTTAGTCTGTTGCGGACCAGGTTGCGATTTTGTGGATCATTATTACATGACCCATTGATGGATGGCTGCGCCCATACCTGAGTCTTTTAGGATGGTTGCGACCATACCTCTTATCATCATGGTCTCTTCAGCTGGGTGGTTGCGTCCATACCACAGACCTTCTTCGTATGTCTTTTGGATGGCTGCACCCAAGCCTAGACTACATGTAATCAAAATATCAGTTGTATCTACGTGTAGGTTCTTCCTGGTGGTGTTCCGGTTCAGCAGTTTTGTAAAGAATTTCACCCCTCCCACTCTCTCGGGCTTCATGCTTTAGGGGGCATCTGTTACACAGTAAACTGTCACTGTCTCCTTGTCAGTCTCCCTACTGTGTCATGAAATCAAATCCATCATGCTCATGCTCTCTGAAATGGCCAAAAAACCCTCTTTCCCTAAGTTTATTGGATCATCGCGACTCTTATTGAAATAACCGCGCTGACTGGCAGATGGTAGTGCAATTGATGCGCTGCCACCGCGGAAGCACACGGGTTTCCCGCGCTGATCGAATTTCATAGCCATCGCATCCTCTACTTGTACTAAGTCGCGCTGACCAGACCTCTTCTGTTAATGAGATGCGATGTTAGCACGCTAGTCTAGTTATGCACCCGCGCTGATCCTGTTTGGGAGAGCTTGTTCTAACAGCCAGCCTTCCAGATGACTCGAGACCTGGTTGTTGGCTTTGTAAAGGTCGCCCTCCTTTCTATGGCATGTCTGTTCGTCATATGAGCCACCTTTCTGGGAGATAAGCTTATCCTTCCACCATCCATGGAGACTCCTTCTCCTATATAAGCCTCCACCATTTCCATGAGAAGCTAGTAGTTTTTGACATATAGCTTTTGACATAGAGGAATTCATAGTGCTTTAGTGCTGCTCTTAATAGGCAGTTGGTGTGTT
>APFE031313844.1:115418-139543 GCA_000404065.3 Pinus taeda
TCCTTCCACCATTCATGGAGACTCCTTCTCCTATATAAGCCTCCACCATTGCCATGAGCAGCTAGTTTTGGATATAGTTTTTGACATAAGAGGAATTCATAGTGTTTTAGTGCTGCTCCTAATAGGCAGTTGGTGTGTTAAGTGTGGATTGCTAGAGAGCTTAAGGAAGGTTGTGAAGTCTTATTGCCTTGTGAGAGAGAGAGAGTTGTTTGTCTTGGGAGATCTACCTCCAAAAGTGAATGCTTATGAGACTTGCTGGCTGGACCCTCTTGAGAAGGACTCAGCGTCGGAACATTGGTTGTATCTTTCTCTGTTTTTTATTAATAAAAGATAGATGACTACTATTATGGTTCCATTCTCATTTGTGTTGTAATGGTTAATGTGAATTACATCCTTTCTGACTGATGTATAGTTTCTTTTACTAGATTTCACGCTTGTGTTTATTTTCTCTTTGCATGTGCAGGTGTCCATCCACGAGGATAGTGGAGGATAGTGACCGACCAGAGTGAAGGAGCGAGAGCAGCATCTCTCCATCAAACATTAGCGTTGGAATCCAAGTAGGTGTTCATTACCCTCTTTTTAATTGCAACTAGGAGCTTGCATAGTAGCATTGATTGATTGTTGCTAGACCCGTTCTAGGCTAGTAGGGATCGCCTCTATCCGTAGAGGGGATTTACCTCTCCAACAACAAGGTTACAGGGATGTTTCCTCGTCCTCCAACCTTGTTAATTGACGAGAATTTGACTCTAACTCCAAATTTCACCCAACTTCCCTCGTTATGATGGTTTCACACTGTCATTGTTAGAAGCTTAAATTTTTGCATTAAACAAACAAATGGACAATTCCAAATTACCCACTGCCGCAATATTACTCTAAGGTTTGAGAAATTCAGGTTTAAAAGGAATCCACTCTCATGAATCCCTCTTGTGGCTAACTCACACTAAGGAAATCATTCCATCATCAAATAAACTTAAGGATTTAAACATTCTCATAGAATTCATAAAGTTCACCTCCACCACATATGGGATTTCAATATAGTTATGCAGGAAAAAGAATAAACCACAAATGAAGACTAAACGATCCATATTTCTATTAATTAAAAAAACATATTTATAGGGGAGGTGTTTGATGGCTTATTGTCGAAGGCCTCGTAGGCCTGTTCAAGCATTACTCCAAATATCGAGCTCTATCCAAGCTTCCTATCCTCCTATATCCTCCCGATCAACAACCACACCTACAACTCTCTACAAAACACATATATGTACATATACATTTACATGAGACATTTCCTAACAACCTAGGAGAGGTTTCCTATCGAGAAGCCTCTTGAATGGACATACATAGCCTATGCTATAATCCACCATAACAACAAAATCGCAGTTGTCCCATAAGGAGACATAAGTTTGACTAAACTACTTACACTTGTCCCTATTCTAACTCCCTCACAACTCGACTATGAATGATTACAATTGGAAAGGACCAATTGGCCCAACTCATTAACCAAACCAACAACCCATAAACCTAGAATCGGGACACCTATCTCAACATTAATCTTTTACAAATATGAGGGAAATATGCTATCCCTCGGGGATTTACATGGCCATTTATTGGAGTCTAAGGAAAACGAATTCCTAGTGGTTAATGCTCCCACGACATACTCCCCAAGTAAAAACAATATATGACCTCTTGGCCATCTATCTTCAATTATTGAAGCCTCCTGGATCCCAATTGAAATGTTGTTGCAGCCCACATGTACGGCTATATTTTTGCCTCAGTATTCTAGGATCTCATGTTTTCCTTTGCCTACGTGCAATCCTCTTGCTCCAATTTTCTTTGTTAAGCATCTACCTCTTATTGTGGTTGATCCATCTCCACTTGGGAATATTTTTCTTTAACTCTACCCTTCTCACTTTTATCACTGATGACTGTTGCTTCTTTGAATTGGGAAGTTTTCCTCCTCATAAGACAACTTCCATTTATACCAAGGTTCCCTTAAGGTTTCAAGGCATTTGAAATCCTACTCCATACATTCTCTATCTACTCTAGTTTATGCCTCCACCATTCTTATCATTTGTTGCCTCCATCTCAAATGGTATTTTGCATCAGTCTCCAATTTCTCAACTTGCTAATTTGTAAAATTTATAATGCATAAATCCTCAGCTACTTCCATTTCCCATATGTCCATTGGGTTAAGTGGAACTCTTCTATATTTAAAGATAGTCACCTCCTTGCTTGGTGTGTAAGCATGCAACCAATTATTTACATGTTTCTCTGTCACTGTAAGAATTTGTCCTTGGGTCCTTGAACCTTGCCTACTTCTTATTGCATTCAAGTTGTCTTCAATTACATTTCAAAATTCTCCACCTTCCCAAGCAATCCTACTTTGTCCACGAGATTCAGTCGTTGACTCGAACAACACTCCTCCGTAGCTTAGTTGGGAGTAGTCAAGTTTATCACCCAAATGTTAAATGTCTGACAACTTCAAAGCTTGATTAAGGTTTGGTGATGACTCCTCCAACTAATGAGTTATGTGATGGAAACTTTAGTGTTAATCAACAGGTCATCTTGACACACACCACCAAAAGGACCTGTTAAATTTTCCCTTTCACCTGCAAATGCTACAGTAGGTCCTTTTCTTAACAATACAACGTTAGCACTTCTTATAATCCAACACCGCACTTTACAACAAGGTTACATGGATGTGTCCTCGTCCTTCAACCTTGTTAATCAGTGGGAATTTGGCCCTAACTCCAAATTTCACCCAACTTCCCTAGCTATGATGGTTCAACACTATCGTCATTAGAAGCCGAATTTTTTTCATTAAACAAACAAATGGACAATTCCAAATTACCCATTGTTGCAGTATTACTCTAAGGGTTAGACAACCAGGTTTAAAAGGAATTCACTCTCATGACTCCCTCTTGTGGCTAACTCACACTAAGGCAACCATTCCATCATCAAATAAATGCAAGGATTTAAACATTCTCATAGAATTCACATAGTTCACCTTCACCACATACGGGATTTCACTATAGTTACGCAGGAAAAATAATAAACCACAAATGAAGAATAAATGGTCCATATGTCTATTAATTCAAAACATATTTATAGGGGAGGTGTTTGATGGCTTATTGCCTAAGGCCTCATAGCCCTATTCAAACACTACTCCAAATCTCGAGCTCTATTCAAGCTTCCAATCCTCCTATATCCTCCCGACCAACAACCATGCCTACAACTCTCTATAAAACACATATATGTACATATACATTTACCTGAGACATTTCCTAACAACCTAAGAGAGGTTTCCTACCAACAAGCCTCTTGAATGGCCATATCTAGTCTATGTTATAATCCACCATAACAACAAAATTGCATTTGTCCCATAAGGACACATAAGTTGGACTAAAATACTTACACTTGTCCCTACTCTAACTACCTAACAACTCGACTATGACTGATTACAATTGGAAAGGCCCAATTGGCCTAACTCATTAACCAAACTGACAATCTATAAACCTGGAATTAGGACACTTGTCTCAGCATTAATATTTTACAAATATGAGGGAGATATGCTATCCCTAGGGGATTTACATGGCCATTTATTGAGTCTAAGGAAAATGAATTCCTAGTAGTTAATGCTCCCACCGCATACTCCCTAGGTGAAAAAAATATATGACCTCCTGGTCATATGTCTTCAATTATTGAAGCTTCCTAGATTTGAAATGAAATGTTGTTGCAGTCCACATGCCTGGCTATATTTTTCCTCAATATTCTAGGATCTCATGTATGCCTATGCCTATGTACAATCCTCTTGCTCCACTGTTTTTTATTAACCATACACCTCTTATTGTGGTTAATCCATCTCCACTTGGGAATATTTGTCTTTAACTCTACCCTTCTCACTTTTATGGTTGTCGATTGCTGCTTCTTTGAATTGGGAATTTTTCCACCTCATAAGACAACTTCCACTTACACCAAGGTTCCTTAAGGTTTTAAGGCATTTGAAATCCTGCTCCATACATTCTCTATATATTATGCTTTATGCCTCCACCATTCTTATCATTTGTTGCCTCCATCTCAGATGGTATTTTGCATCAATCTCCAATTTCTCAACTTTCTAATTTGTAGAAGTTATAATACATAACTACACAACTACTTCCATTTCCGATATGTCCACTGGGTTAAGTGGAACTCTTCTATATTTAAGGATAGTAATCTCCTTGCTTGGTGTGTAAGCATGCAACCAATTATTTACATGTTTCGCTGTCACTGTAAGAATTTTTCCTTTGGTCCCTGAACCTTTCCCACTTCTTATTGCATTCAGGTTATCTTCAATTACATTTCCAAATTCTCCACCTTCCCAAACAATCCTTTGGTCTTCACTTCTTCTTGGCCATGATGAAAAAATTTGTTTTCATGCAACAACTTTACATTCTTTGCAGGCCACCTTTTTCTCAACAATGTTTTATGCAAGAGTTATAAGAATTCTCTCCCACCTTCCTTCATTAATCTCCAAGGTACATAATTTCAAAGCCTAATATTCTATTGGCTTTATGGAAATGTTTTTCATTTCCATTTCCGAAATTCCCAATTCTAGTTACACTTGGACGCACAACAAACATATTACAAAAAATAATTTCTTCTGAACACCCCTTGATTTCATTCTTAATTTCCATTACCTCTCATCCTCCTCTCTAAGTATCCATTGAAAATTTGTGGTTTTCTATCTCATTAGGCAAATGAGTTCCCCCTTTAACCCTTTTCTCATCTCTTGCAACTTCCTGAATGACACTCTTGTCATTGTTCCACAAAACATCTTCGTCCTCTACATAAACCTTCTCATTATTTCTCTAGACTATGATTCGGCCTACTCTTCCTTGAGGTACTTCTATGTACCCTGCTTCATAACTATCTTCATAATCTAGTCTTCTTTTCCTGATTGTATGAGATAATGCGGTCTCCTCATTCTTAATGAAAAGTTCTTGATTATATCCTTGTTCTTGACTTCTTTTGGCCTCCCTTGAATTAGCCAAAATATGTTGTGTCGAGTTCTTCGCGTTAGCTCCTCCTCTACCATATTCACATTGATCCAATCCAAAAATATGAAAAATATGTGGTTTCCTCTCTTTTCCAAATTTCCATAAGCCTTCAATCCATGAAAAAATATTTTCATGAATGATCCTACAAACATTTAGTAAGAGAAAACACAACCAACCATTTATGCCTCTGAGTTTACTCTTCCTCTCACTAACTTGGAGAGTTCCAATTTAAACTCGTTCATGGCCTTCTTCCACATTGTCTTCATGGGATAGCTCTATATCCCCTCTTTCTATGACAATTCCTTGAGACTGTCCATCTTATAAGTTTTCTACCTCTTGTTGTTATTCATTAGTATAACTCAACTCGCTTTTAGTTTCTGCTTCCTCCATAATCTTTGGCACTTGTTTAGCTTCATTGTATTTGGTACCTGGAAATGCAGACTCACACAAATAATTAGCCAATAATACACTAATATATTCTTCCTCATCTGATGTTATTGACATCCTTTCCTTGTGTTGAGCTAAACACATCATTATTTTATCACCATCATCATCCTCACCTAGGATTGATCCTTGTTTTGGTTCACAAAAGAGAACAACCTCTGCTTCAAACTTAGTTTCCTTGAGTTCATTATCCTCTAATGAAGCACTTAAGCTATGCCTCATCCTCTTTTGTAGCATAGGCCATTTCACCTTCTTCTTCCTTAACACCCAACCTTATTTGTATTCTTCTTCCCTCTCTTCTAGCAGTTGTAGAATTATGTTGAACCTCTCCTTTAAATAAGCCATTTCAAGGTAAAATTCCTCCTAAATCATCCTTCTCCCCATGCCATTTACTTTGGCATCCTTTTTTTTCTTATTGTGGCTTATACTTGAACCTTCCTCCTAACCAACAATGGTCATTTTATTCTCCCTCCACATGAGCTTCTCCTTGCCCATTGTGAGATGCAACTTAGCCCTGTAACAAGCCTCGCCTCACTTATTACCTAAACACCTCACCTCACCCTGGGTATTGGTGTTTGTATGGTTCACTACTCTGGAACCTCTTGAGCACTCCTTGCTCCTCTCAGGTGTTAGGAAAAATAGTGGGGGGGGTGTGAATCAATATTTTTAACTCACTTTATATTTTGAATTATGTAAGCTAATGTTCTTAATGCAATCAATGTACATATGTGACTCTCGTGAATGAAAACAACGTATATCCAAATAAATTAATTTGATATAAATTCAATCAAATGTTTATATAAGTAGTGCATTATTAATTTCATCACACATATAGTATGTAGTAAAGAGAAAATAAATCACAACACACATAGAACACCAAGATTTTAAGTGGAAATCCAATGTGGGAGAAAAACATCATTGTCGTCATCTATGTTTTCTTCCTTTATTATTAAGAAAACTTCATTACATCTTGCAATGTCGCAGAGTCTTACTAGCATGTAAGCACCCACCTAAAGGAGGCTACAACCTCCACTCATTCTCCAGCACCCATTGGAAATGAGCTCTAACTCCATGATCTCATTTACCGGCTCCTATTGGAAGAGAGAACCTACCCCCTGAAAAAATTTACCAACTACCACTAAAGGAAGCCTCGACTCCCTTACTGAAGGCTCCAACCCTTAACACCCTTCGTGGGCCACATTTCAGAATGTTTAACACTAGATCCACCCGTCTCAAACAAACATCAAAACTTGTAGGCCAACTTTCATTGTATTTTCAAACTGGACCCACACCCATCATTATGCTCAATACTGTTGAGGGCCCCGAAAATCGGGTCGACAACAAAGGGGATACCCGCCCGGTCCGGACCTTGGTTGGCAGCTCCTTATCCGTTTGGTATAATAGGTCTAACTGGGGATCTGGGACCAGTTTCCCAATTCAGTGTGTGTGTGTGTGTGAGAAAGATGGGTGGTTCTGTTCTAATTGGAATACTTCTATCCTAACTCTAATCTAATGCTATGCTGTTGTATTCTAATTAACAGAAAAACATGAAAATTTATGCTAACCCGGGGTGTGATCTTTCTTCTATGCGATCTAAAAAGATTTCATACAATAACTGGTAATAAAGATCATTCAGCTATCATAAGAAAATAATTCAATAAAGATGAGCTACTTCGTATAAGAAGTTAGACGAAACAGTTGTTAAAACTTATAGCATAAATGAGCTATTCATACACTAAACATAAACAAATAGTCATCACCGTACAAAAGTGCCAAATGATAACTCAGACATTCATGCTGTAACATATAAATAATTGAAAATTGAATATCACTAACGCATAAACAGAAATGATTAAGAGATAAAAGTACCATTTATAACTAGTCCTACTCATGAGCTTCAAGCGACAATTGATTTATCTCTCCTTGATTCAACATCTACTAAGAGTACAGAAGTGCAACATCAGTAGAAGATATCAAATGCAAATATCAAATAAACCCTGTTCCATTCATTCACAAAAACCTCCTCTGAGGGTGCAAAAGTGCATGTTCTGAGGACAAGCTTTTGATAAATTTCTGGACACTTCTCTAAATGCATGAGAAGGGTTTAAATACTACTTACTAAATAACTTATTTACAAAAATTGAGGATTCTATTTAAATGACCGTCCTCGCTCTAAGCAAAACTATTCTAAAATTAAATCTACTAACTATTTCTAAATCTACTCCTTAATGTCGCAAGCATTCGGTATTTTTTTGAGTAGAGTCGGCTGACTGTCTTCCGCCTTTGGTTGAGTTAAACAAATAGAATCGGCAAGAGCTGGCATTATCTTCTCAATAAAATTGATGATATGCTTGAGAATCATCCAATGAATATGTAGCATTATCATGTATGCCTGGTAAAAATTTCATTTCAACTTGGTTAACTTTCGGATAGCTTCTGCTTTTCCTTCAGTCTTCTGTTTCCAGTTTGCTTCTATCGCTGATTTCTTGCAATTTTTGGGGCTTGCAGGTGACTGAGCAACTAGGGACCTTCCTTTTCGAACAATTTTTCTTAGCGATGTGCGATTAGCACTAAGCGCTAATCGCGCATCAGAAACTTCCTCTGTTTCTTGATCCGGGCTTCCCTGATGCGGTTTTCACTTCTTGTGCCTTTTTCTCTCATTTGATATAAAGCCCAAAATTTGTAAAAATAGTGGTTCCGTGAGCTCTTGACCCTGAGAATTAAACTGTTTGTTTCTAGTATCAGCGTCATTTAGTACTCATTCAACCATGGTTGTACATGAGAAATCTGTGATAGATGCCTCAGAAGAGTTCTGCCGCTCTTTTTCTTCATTGAATGGATTAAGCATGCCTTCTGAAATGTTCATTGGAGCGTTGTCTTCCCTCCTCGTAGTTTTTTGCATAATAACCTGTATAATGCTTCGTCCTTCTTTCCTGCAGTTCACATCGAGGTGGGAGTAATGATATAGGACTAATGACAGGAAAACTTTTAAATGTTGTAGATATGGAAGACATGCCATATTACGTGAGCTATTTCTTCGAAAAACGCAACACCTTACTTCATTAACAACTGGCAATAACTCATTAATTCGCATTAAAATACATGACCAACTCTTTGGCTAAAACGTTTTCTCGAATAATGAGCCAGAACCAACTGCGATGGAGGGGTCCCGCGATTTTGCTTTGCGATGTCGCAGATCGCAAGATCTCAATACCGCAATGTCGCAATGTCATCGTGCTGATTTTTATCGCAGATTGTAGTATCGTGGTATTGCGGTATTGCAATATCGCAATATTTCAATATCGCAAATCGTGATAATTCTTGTGTAATTCTTGTGATATTTGCGATGTGCGATATGCGATATCGCATATCGGCGATTTTAAAGTTTTCTTGATGTGAGTGTTTTTTCGGTATATGCGATGTGATGAGGCTTCGCATTGCATTCTCGTGTTTTGTCATTTTAACTTGTTTGAAGGTGTATCCTATCATCCTTTGTGCGATGCGATATCCTTTAAGGAGTAAATTTCATTATGAAACTTAGGTTTTTTAGGTTTTCCAAGGTTTTTTCCTAAGTTCATGATGTCGTAAGTTTCATCTAACACTAACTAATTTTTTTGAGGGTCCCCACTTATTTAGTATTAGCAATAATACATCATAAGGAGGGGGGTTGTTGGTGGCCACAACAATTGGTGATTCACTTGGAAGAACCAGTTATCTCTGTGTTTCTATTGAACCTTTTCAACTTCCAAAACAACAAATTTTTCGGAAAATTAAACTTTATTATGGAAAGATAAAGTACATTATGCTCTAACCTGTCAATGGAATTTTGTTTAAGCTATTTTCAACTTTGATTATTTGCTGCCTCAAGTTAGTCCTTGTGTTTACATCAGTCATTACTTGGTCTGTAATGATAAAACAAAGTCTTCTCTGTAAACCAGTTTTTAAATATACTCATTTGTCGTAGGTAGAGCCTCTGCTGCCAGCAGGCGTTCATAGCCTCGACAGGGTTACCTTTTACCCAACAATGATCCTTTATCCTACTTAAAGAAACCTACAACTCTCAAAGAAGAATCCACATCCACACTTATTGCTTTTTCTTTTTATTCTTAAAGAACAATGTCTTGGTTTGATAGCCAAATTATGACACAGTCATTCACTTGATTTATAACTTTGATGAACAAGCTGGCTCGTGATGAGACCCCTTACCTCTTGATTTTAACAATCTTGAGTCATTGCCCTATTGTGATATGCAGTATTTGGCAAAGTCAGCAAGTTATAATATTTGTGATTATGATAAGCTGGCTCGTGATGAGACCTCTCATTCTTCAAGATGAAGTGTATCCTTGGATTGTTCCTCTGAAAGTTGTGATTTCCTTAGCAGGGAGGAAGTCATTGTCTTCTTTAGATAGCTCTGGACGACAATGATAGAGTTTTTGGAAGTAACTGTTCTACAGAAAATTTTTATTTTGTTATTGATACCTTTCATTGTACTGATATAAAACAATTTCTTCACTAAAGGTTATCTTCATCAAACTTTTATGAAGTTGAAACTAGAGTCATATCTAGGTTAGAGTCTTTAACTGTATCTTTCAATAATAAAGATCAATTTTCTAGAAGATTTGTTATTTATACAAGCGAAAAGCCAAAATCTGAAAGAGAGTTGGTATATTTTTCGTAAATGCCTAATGTAACCATTCACAACTGGTTTTATTATGAAAAAGAGAAAAACTATTACTCTACAAAATAGAAGAATAATCTTCTATGGAAAATATTTCTTAAGAATTTGTCCATTGACAGGTAAAGAGTCTCTTTTACCTGCTAAATCCTGTAACAAAAATGTCGATGGACCTAAGACTTCTACAATTTGAAAAGGACCAAGCCACATTCTTTGAAATTTTGTATGTTTACCCTTTTCTTCGTGTGCCTTGTCCCACTTTAAAACTAGATCTCCCGCCTGAAATTCTTTTCTGGTCATTATATTTGAATGAAAAGAGGATTTTACCAGTGCCTGATGATGAGCATACGTTTTCTTAGCTTGTTCTCGCTGTTCTTCTAATTTGATTATTTCCATTTGCCTTAAGTGTAATGAGGAAGTTGGTACTTCATCAATGTATTGAACTAGAGACAAAGAAGGAATTGCTAAACGAGTCGAAAGAACAACTTCTCTCCCATAAACTAAATTAAAGGGAGAAGTGCCGATGGAAGCTTTTTTCGTTATTCGGTCTACCCATAAAGCGTATATTAAGGATTTATGCCAATTTTTATGATTTTGGTCTACTGTTCTTTTGATAATCCTGATTAGGTTTTTGTTTGTAGACTCGGCTAATCCGTTGCCCTATGGATAATAATTTGCCGAATATTTAAGTTTGAATCCTCTTTTAAGTGAAAATTCAGTCATTACATTTCCAGAAAAGTATGATGCATTATCTAACATTAAAGCGGAAGGTAATCCAAACCTGGTTATTATAGATTGATCTATGAAATCAATGATATTTTCAACATTAGCCGTCTTGAGTGGAACTGCTTCTACCCACTTAGTAAAATAATCTATTGCTGTAAGGATATATCTATGCTTCTTGGAAGAGTGAGGAACGATCTCACCTATTATGTCCAATCCCCACTAACTGAAAGGTTGGTTGATGTTAACTGGTTGTAGTGGTAAGGATGGCTTCTTCTGTCTTCCAGCAGTAGTTTGACAGACTTGACATTTCCTCACATAATTGTGCGAGTCTTTGAATAACGTGGGCCAGTAATATCCTATGCACAAGATTTTATGTGCAGTAGCATCTCCAGTGTAGTGTCCGCGTAATGGCCCATCGTGGAGTTCCTGCAAAACTTTATCAGCTTCAGATTTCTCAAGACATCTAAGGAGAATAGAATCATAATTCATTCTAAACAAAATATCATCTATGAGCTGATATTGTTTGGCCTTCAACCTTAGAGATCTTTTCTTAGTGTAATCGAGGTATGAAGGAGCATATCCATTCTTAAGATAATAAATGATATCATCATATAATGGTTGCTCATCGTTTAGGCTTACCTCGCACACTTGTACCTCTACAGATGGGATTTCAGAAATTTGCGACGCTCCAGCCAGCATTTTGCAAAAGCCTTGACCTCTTACATGTTTGCTGGTTTAATTTCTATGTCATATTCTTGTAAGGCAGTTACCCAATTGGTCCTCTTCTCACCCACATCCTTTTCTACTAGAAGATTCCTTACCGCTGGAAACGGTACTATAATTTTGGTGTGGGTTTTGAGTAGAAAAGGTCTGAAGTATTTGATCACTTTAAAAGCAGCGTAAGCTTGTTTCTCCACGTCTGAGTAATTTAATTAAGCACCCTGTAAATTTGAACTGAAAAAGGCAATTGGTGCTTCTGCCTTTTCTTGATTCGTTTGAGTGAGTATTGCAGCATATGACCTATCTGAGGCAAATGTGTATAAAATAAAAGGCTCTGAAAAAATCGGAGTTGCTAAAGATGGAGCATTAATAATAGCCTATTTGATTAGGTTGAACGCTTCATGTTCATCTTGGCTCCATTTAAAAATAGAGTTATTTTTTATCATGGTTTGCAAAGGAGATATAATTCGCGAAAAATCAGGAACAAATCTTTTTACAAAATTGATTTGACCAAGGAAGGATTGCATGGATTTTTTGTTATGAGGTAGGGATATTTCAGAAATTTATTTGATTTTGTCAGAGTCGATGTGAATACCAGATTTTGACACTATGAATCCTAGAAGTTTCCGTTCACTTAATGCGAAAAAAGATTTCTTTGGGTTAAGTGAGATTCCGTACCTTAAACATCGTTGGAATATTTGCTTCAAGTCTTTGAGATGGTCGCCTCGTTTCTTGGAGTACACGGTTATATCATCCAAATAAATTACTACAGATTTATTGACTAAACCTTTAAATGCAATGTCCATGGTTCTCTGGAATGTGGCACCAGCATTAATCAAACCAAATGGCATCTTTCGATATGCATATGTGCCCCTTTTATTTATGAATGTGGTCTTCAATTGATCATCAGGGTTTACCAGAACTTGATTGTATCCTGAAAATCCATCCAAGAAAGACATTAATTCTGAGCCTGCCACTGCCTGCAATATCTGCTCCATAGGTGGTAAGGGAAAATTGTCCTTCTGACAGGCTTTGTTGAGATTGCAAAAGTCAATACAAATCCTAATATCTCTGTTTTTCTTTCTAACAGGTACCATATTGGAGACCCATTTAGAATGTCTTACGGGAAAGATTATCTTGGCTTTCAACAGTTTATTGAGCTCGGTTTTTATCTGATTTTCTAAGTTGGGATGAATTTTTCTCAATTTTTGTTGGACAGGTTTTTCATTATCGATCATCGGAATAGTGTGTTGGATGATTGAAGTGTCGTATGTTTTAAGTTAATCATAATTCCAAGAAAAAACGTTTTTGTATTGTCTCAAAAGACGAATATATGCTAGTTTTTCTTCGGGGGCTAGGCCAAGGCCTAGATTTATGTTTTGGGGTTTGGCATCGGTTCCTAGGTTTACCAATTCGTAATTCAAGGTCGAGCTTTGGAGCTTCGAATTGGTGGACCTTTTAAACCGATCTTTCAAATCGTACAAGTCTTCTAACTTGATCACTGATTTAGGTATAGCATTGTTAGTGCTATCTTGCTGTAATTGCCGATCATGTTGGTCTTCGTCGATTATTTGGTTGGAGTATGATCCTTCAAAGGTAAGGAAATTTACGATATCAGGATCGGCATTGAATATTCTCCAATTTGTGATGTTGTCAGGAATAGAAGGTCTAAAGATTAATTCTATTGAAAATCTATTTGGACTAAAATCTTCAGAAGGAATGAGCTTAGAAGCTACTTTAGCTAAAAGGTCAGCGCTTGCATTCTGGAGTCTGGGAATTGATGAGATATTGAATGCTGTAAAATGCTCAGTCAGATCTTGAACTAAAGATTGATAGTGTTTTAAATGACTTGACAGGAAATGTATAGTATTCCATACCTGGCTGACTAGAATTTCAGAATCTCCGAAGACTTGGAGATACTTTATGTTTAGCCCAATTGCTTTGTACAACCCTTGAACTAAAGCTTCATATTCTGCTGTATTGTTTGTACAATCAAATTCAAACCTGCATGTTAGCATGACTTTATCTCCTTCTGGACTAATTAGCACGCATCCTGCTCCTGCTCCTTCGTTAGATTTAGAACCATCAAAAAATAATTTCCAAAACAAAGATTTATTTACAGGTTTATCTAAAAAATTGATACATTTTGAACTATCCGTTTGAGAAAAATTTTCGACTTGGGACAAAATGGAATGTTCTAAATATGGGGACGTATGAGCATTAAAATTGCCGAGAAAAGAATCCACTGAGTAATTGCCAATTATACTACTGTTATATGTTACTGGTTCATTTTCTCCCTCTAACTCCGTTACTATGTACTTCTGATGTAATTCTCATTCAACTTTTATTTGATTTGGCTTACCATTGTAAGGCAGCCACATATGCGACCAGTCAGTTGAGAAGTATCCATCCAGTTTTTCTGACCAATCCCTGCTAAGAATTAAGCCATAAAATTCAGGGATATCAGCGACTAAAATATCAATCACTTGACATACCTTCGGGTTGGATGACAGCCTTATGGTCACTTGATTTAGTTCACCGATGACTTCGACTTAAGACCGATCCAGCTGAACTATGCGAACAACGGATTTCTGTGGTTGAACGTTTAATTTGGTGCATATGGACTTCGGTAAAATATTCGATGAAGCACCTGAATCCACTAAACAATTATGTACATTTTTATTAAAATTTTCATAAGTAAGGAGAAAAGGGGGAGTATGAGATCTCGATCTACCTCCAATTAAGGCGATGTCTTTTGGATCAATCTTGTTAGTCGTATTACTTGGAGGTCTTCCCATATTCTGAGAAGCTTGAGAATTTACAGCGGCACGCAAAGGTGCAACTGGCACAGCATGTAATTCTTTCATCATTATCTTTTGTTGATGCTTTAGTTTGCTCAATTCGTACAGAATGATATTTGCCCTATTCTTTTTCATGTTGTCTATAATATTGTACTCCATTTCATTCGAAACGATCAGTGTTTTAGATGGAGTAGGTGAATCTATTTGGACTAGGCTATTTTGAGTCGCTTTAGATGTCGTTTCCTTTGTTGCGACTTTATCCTTTGTTGTAGAGCTTGCGCTCTTTGGTTTTGGGGTAGTTTAGGGAGGATCAAGCTGATTTCTGCTTCGTGTGTTAACTAGGAATACTTCTCGATCTTCCTCTTGTGGGAGGATGAAATCCCACATTCCTTGTAATTCTACAACTTCTTCATCATCGGTTTGCCCTTCAATGACAATTTCCTCTTCCTCTTCCTCGGATTCAGCATTTTTTATAGCATTGGGTGGCTTTGAATCCATTGACGGGCCTCTTTTAAAAGCTCTGTAGGGCCTTTTTGAAGAATTTTCTGCTACTTGCTTTTTTATGTCGACCATTTCATTAGACATGGTCTTAGGAACTTTTTGCAATCCCTCCAAATCGAATGGATCTTTTGCTTGTTTTTTCTTGGACTCTTCTTTGAAGGTGACCTTCTTAGACTTTCGATCTTCTAACGTTGATTTCTTCTCTAAGGCGATTATTTGTTTCTCTACTGCTATGGCTTCTTTCATGTTTTCGGCAAGGGTTGTTTTATTAGCCCTGTCCACGAAGATTTCTATGTTCGATGGTAATGCAGTGATATACCATTCACATCGCACTTCCTCGCTGGGCTGGGAAGCAGTAGGAATTTTGTTTAGAATCTTATTGAAATGTAGATTGAAATCTTTGATCGGTTCTCTAGATTCTGCCCTAAGATTTGATAGGTTGTTGATTAACGTTGTCGTGGACCTGTCGTCACAAAAATTGGTTAGAAATTGGTCTTGGAAGATGTCCCAGCTGGTAATAGATCCAGAGGGTAACGAAAAATACCACGATCCGGCTGTTCCTTGCAGAGTATAAGGAAATAGTCGAACAAAAACATCTTCATTAGTAACCCCATTGAGGTTAATGGATAGCATAAAGTTGTTTATGTGCTCTTCTGCTAGCATGCCTGCCTCAGGATTGAACTTGGGCAACCATTTCTCAGGATGGGCTGGTATTTGACTCAAGGGTGCAGGCATTAAGACTACCCCAGGGTTGTTCCATGGAGACCGGGCCATTGTTGAACTGCTAACAGGGGGATTTGCAGAAAATGATCCCTGTGTTTGAGAAGATGAGGTGATTATGATCGCAGATGATTGAGGAGGAGTTGTAGGGATTCCACTAGGTGGATTGATAATGGTCTGGGGTGGTGGAGTAGATGGTTGACTTTGCGGTGAAGAGGTTGAGATGGATGATGTTGATGAAAGAGTCTCGCTTTCGGACCCTTTGGGTGACTTCCTTGCTCTTTTCCTTTTAGGAAGAGGTACTTCGGTTGGCCGAATACCGAACTTTTCACTCTTAAGTCTGGTCAAGGGATGCACAGGGTTATACTTCGAAGTCACGTTGCCCTGAGATTTGTCAGATATTTGAGGGGAAATGGAAAATCGCTGAAGTTTATGAATCAGAGATTCGACTTCAGGAGGTTCAATAACCAATTGTTCTGAAATGTCAGGATTTGTAGCAGCGAATGATGCTCTAGCGACTTCTATCTCTGGATTTAAATTTAATGGAGAAGTCGGAGGAGATGGTGAGGGCGATTTACTCTCAGAATGGTATTTTGATTTAGATTTACTTGCCATTCATAGTTCAGGCCCTCCTTCTAGTGCCAAATATGTTGAGGGCCCCGAGAATCGGGTCGACAACAAGGGGGATACCCGCCCGGTCTGGACCTTGGTTGGCAGCTCCTTATCCATTTGGTATAGTGGGTTCGACTGGGGATCTAGGACCAGTTTCCCAATTCAGTGTGTGTGTGTGAGAAAGATGGGTGGTTCTATTCTAATTGGAATACTTCTATCCTAACTCTAATCTAATGCTATGCTGTTGTATTCTAATTAATAGAAAAACATGAAAATTTATGCTAACCCGGGGTGTGATCTTTCTTCTATGCGATCTAAAAAGATTTCATACAATAACTGGTAATAAAGATCATTCAGTTATCATAAGAAAAGAATTCAATAAAGATGAGCTACTTCGTATAAGAAGTTAGAAGAAACAGTTGTTAAAACTTATCGCGTAAATGAGCTATTCATACACTAAACATAAACAAATAGTTATCACCGTACAAAAGTGCCAAATGATAACTCAGACATTCATGCTGTAACGTATAAATAACTGAAAACTGAGTATCACTTTAACGCATAAGCAGAAATGGTTAAGAGATAAAAGTACCATTTATAACTAGTCCTACTCATGAGCTTCAAGCAACAATTGATTTATCTCTCCTTGATTCAACATCTACTAAGAGTACAGAAGTGCAACATTAGTAGCAGATATCAAATGCAAATATCAAATAAACCCCGTTCCATTCATTCACCAAAACCTCCTCTGAGGGTGCAAAAGTGCATGTTCTGAGGACAAGTTTTTGATAAATTTCTGGACCCTTCTCTAAATGCATGAGAAGGGTTTAAATACTACTTACTAAATAACTTATTTACAAAAATTGAGGATTCGGTTTAAATGACCATCCTCTTTCTAAGCAAAACTATTCTAAAATTAAATCTACTAACTATTTCTAAATCTACTCCTTAATGTCGCAAGAATTCAGTATTTTTCTGAGTAGAGTCGGCTGACTGTCTTCCACCTTTGGTTGAGTTAAACAAACAGAATCAGCAAGAGCTGGCATTAGCTTCTCAGTAAAATTGATGATATGCTTGAGAATCATCCAATGAATATGTAGCATTATCATGTATGCCTGGTAAAAATTTCATTTCAACTTGGTTAACTTTTGGATAGCTTTTGCTTTTCCTTCAGTCTTTTGTTTCCAGTTTGCTTCTATCGCTGATTTCTTGCAATTTTCGGGGCTCGCAGGTGACTGAGCAACTAGGGACCTTCCTTTTCGAACAATTTTTCTTAGCGATGCAAGATTAGCGCTAAGCGCTAATTGCGCATCGGAAACTGCCTCTGTTTCTTGATCCGGGCTTCCCTGATGCGGTTTTCGCTTCTTGGGCCTTTTTCTCTCATTCGATGTAAAGCCCAAAATTTGTAAAAATAGTGGTTCCGTGAGCTCTTGACCCTGAGAATTAAACTGTTTTTTTCTGGTATCAACGTCATTTAGTACTCATTCAACCATGGCTGTACATGAGAAATCTGTGATAGATGCCTCAGAAGAGTTCTGTGGCTCTTTTTCTTCATTGAATGGATTAAGCATGCCTTCTGAAATGTTCATTGGAGCGTTGTCTTCCCTCCTCGTAGTTTTCTGCATAATAACCTGTATAATGCTTCGTCCTTCTTTCCTGCAGTTCACATAGAGGTGGGAGTAATGATATAGGACTAATGACAGGAAAACTTTTAAATGCTGAAGATATGCAAGACATGCCATATTACGTGAGCTATTTCTTCGAAAAACGCAACACCTTCCTTCATTAACAATTGGCAATAACTCCTTAATTCGCATTAAAATACATGACCAACTCTTTGTCTAAAAAGTTTTCTCGAATAATGAGCCAAAACCAACTGCGATGGAGGGGTTCCGCGATTTTTCTTTGCGATGTCGCAAATCGCAAGATCGCAATGTCGCAATGTTATCGTGCTGTTTTTTATCGCAAATCGCAGTATCGTGGTATTGCGGTATCGCAATATCACAATATCGCAGATCGTGATAATTCTTGTGTAATTCTTGTGATATTTGCGATGTGCGATATGTGATATCGCATATCGGCGATTTTAAAGTTTTCTTAATGTGATTGTTTTTTTGGTATATGTGATGCGATGAGGTTTCGTGTCGCATTCTCGTGTTTTGTCATTTTAACTCGTTTGAAGGTGTATCCTATCATCCTTTGTGCGATGCGATATCCTTTAAGGAGTAAATTTCATTATGAAACTTAGATTTTTTAGGTTTTCCAAGGTTTTTTCCTAAGTTCATGATGTCGTAAGTTTCATCTAACACTAACTAATTTATTTGAGGGTCCCCACTTATTTAGTATTAGCAATAATACTTCATAAGGAGGAGGGTTGTTGGTGGCCACAACAAATACCAATATGAATACTGAATACAATCACTGAACCAATTGAATAACTGTAACATCAAAAAATCAATCACTCAACCTAATCTCAAACAACTATTGCAACTAGATCAAACCAATTTATAATAGATATAAACCATTAGATTAAGACATCATTGACAAAAAATAGCATATATAACAGAACTCATCAACTATTATCATCAAGAAGCACTGAAAACCTTAACCATATTTAACCCAGAATATATATGCAACTATTATGAAGAAAACCAACATATACACATGCTTATTATGTGAAACACCTGCGTACAGATTTCAACATACTGAAAAACATATCTCAGAATATATACACAACTACCTAGAAACAGATATGTGTGTGTACTTGGCTATTCAAAAACAAACCTGCATAAAGATTTGAAAATTTTCATTGCAAACATAATTCCCAATCTGCAAACCTTACCGTCATAAGTACAACCTTATGAATAATTCATTTAGATCACAACATCACTATAATAATAGATTCATCATTAATAACTACTTTGACATTTGCAACAAATAAATCAGTCAAGCATATATGTCAACATATCTTCAGATCTTTCAGGTTTGAGTCATCTCCTTGCACCCTAGTGAACAAATGCTCTAGATCATATCACACATAAATAACCCATTACTTTCATGCCTAACACCTTGATCTCAATCTCCTTATATAGCTTTCTCCTTAACCAATACCTTAGATAAATCCTTTGGTAAAGTTTTTAGTATTTATTGAAGGGATCAAATGAATGTTGTTGCCATAATTACTATGGGAAAATACCATGGTAATGATCCTTGGGATCCATATTTCCATGGTTCAGATTATGTACACGAATTTTTCTCATAATATCTGCATATGTACGTGACTCTCCTTCATAGGAACCATGTATACTTTCTCAAACTTCACTTTTGTCATCCATCTTTCCCTAAACTGTCATTTCTCTATCCATAACATTTGTACCAATCTGCACGAGTTCCAAAATCATAATATTATCACAATGTTGACATCAAGTATATCTTTGTCAAGTAGGTTTCCATCAAGGATAACACATTAACCATAATTCCAACAATCTCCCCCTTTGGACTTGATGGAAACCACTTTGGTGTTTGGACACCACCTGCAAACACACCTGCAAATACCAAGTCTTCCCTCCAAAATACCAAGTCTTCACTCCAAAAACCAAGCTTCTCTCCCCCTTTGACATTATGGGCAATGGAATGATCCAGGCTTAATAAATTACTTCCCTTGTAGTGTTGATCATTGTAGTTCTAATCTGCTGAATTGAATCATGAAAGTTGCATATTGACCATGCTCCCCTTGAGCATATGCTAAGATTTTTCAAAGTACAAGGCTTATGACTCAAACAAATATTAACTTTCGTATCACCAATGACTCATGATTACGTCATATATCAAACATATTGGGTTTACATATTGGACTTCAAATATTACATAAATGTCCCAAATAATGTTATTAGATACATAACATGATTTGATCCTAATAGCCCATACATGACTGAATTTTACAATGATTTACAACATGGGTCTTTTCATGACTGTTACATCAAGAGGCATATATGACACTTATAATCGCAAATAGGAAACTCAACAATGAGGTACCAAGACCATGCTAGTCATCAACAACCACCATGCACCATATAGGAATATGCAATATAAACATATGATTTTAGCAACATAAATGTCATAGTGAACATCCTCAGCATCAACATGTAAGGTAAGACAGTGTAGGAAACAATATCTCCAATATCATCAACATGTTTCCAAGTATGCAATGTTTCCAGGTATCACTAATCAACGGTAGCATAAAATTGTGCAATCAAGCTATGTCAACAACACATCCCCTTGACTTCATGTCATCAAGGTCAATTATGATCTCTCCACATATAGGAAGAGCCACAATCCAAAAGAAGCATATACATCATCATAGGTATCATATACATTATAGGTAACATATACATGTATCAACAACATGTGAGAAAACAACGAGAACATCTAGTATCATCAAGCAACATCTTCAGTGATCATACATATCTTCCTTATCTAGATAAGAATAAGACACCATCACAATCTTCACCAAAATGCAACTCAAGCAGCATATAGAAATCATCCATAACTTATCCACATGCAACCCAAGCATATAATAACAACAAAATATATATCTTTTCATCAATGCCAACAATCAGTGAGTAAGACATGAATGCATCCTGAACACCAACATGCAATAAGGAGTGCTTAAGAAACCATAATGCTAACAATGCAATATTAGAAGCAAAACAGATGCTCCCCTTGAACCTGTGCCAATTCTTTACCCTCAATTATTATATTTTATCCATTCACCAATCAACAAGTGCACCAAATAACCATTTCAACCAGTAGCAATATCATATGATTTCATAGTACCCATAGACTCATCATGTACCAACATCATTCCTAAGCAACATATGGGCATTATTAACAGTCTGTAGTAAACCAATGTCAATACCAAAATTCCAATAACCAACTAATAAAAACACATGAAATCTCCCCCCTGAATCTGTGCCACTTATTTTTCATCACATAGAAATATACGTGACTGTATAGCTCAAAAACCATGTATATGGGTGATTTTATTTCATAAGATTTGTGTAAAGAATGTTAATTTCTGATTTTTATATCCAAAACTCTCTCTAAACATGTTAAGTTTGTTCCCGTTCACTGTAACTTCATCAGATGCAAGTCCAGTAATATAAACATCACCAAAATAATATCAAAGCATCATAGGGAATCATCATCAAAGCATAGCCGCCCCTTATATCATACACGAGCAATCCTGTGGACCTGATAATCATCACATGTACTTAATGAGGTTATATGCCTCTCATCACTTCTAAAGTCATTGTTAGAAGTATGAATTTAGTAGGATAGACTGCAGTGGGGACCGTTTTCTTTTACTCTGAATCAGAGGAAGAGGAACTATACTTCTTATTTCTACTTGAATTCTTCCTTACTAACACATATAATTTGTCTGCATTTTTGAATCCTCTTGCTATAACCATTCCAGTGTCTTGTTCTATAACTTTTCATTTAGTCGATGTGAACACAATTTTGTTTCCCTTATAGGCTATTTGTATTACACTTAGAATGTTCTGATTTAGTCCTTGAACTAAGAATGCATCGGCTACTTTTGTATACTTATCAATTTTGGCTCTACCTTTTCCTATTGAAGGTTGTTGGTGCACTATTTCCAAGAATAACTTTACCATATTCTTTTAATTGAGAGACTCAAACTTGTTCTTATCTCTGGACATGTGATGAGAGCATTTGCTATCTATGTAACCATTCATATTCATCTTCAAATGAGCACAAAGCAAGGCCACACTTAACTTGTTCTTCTTCTTATTTCTTAATATGAGAAGTGTTGGTAGATCCATCTTTCTAGGGTCTTTTGAGAACAATATTTTTATCTGGTTGCTTGCCTTGGAGGAAATCAACTTGTTGTCTGTGAGAATCTATTGACTTGTTCCTGCATTATTTTTCTACGTACTCAAACTTGATACAAATATAACATCTTACATGACTAGAAAAGGGAGCAGAGGAATCATAATATTTTTGTTTCATACTCCTTCTATTGCAATCAATAGCTTTGTGACCAAATATGTTGCAAGCGAAACAATGTCCCTTAAAGAAACCTGAGTACCTGGGAGATGATGATATTCCTATGAATTTGCTTATGCACTTAGATGAAAAGTGTCCAATGTTATGACAAATAAAATATTAAACATCATTGTCCGGAGGAGAGAATCGATTGATACTTCTATAGTTAGGAGAAAATTATTTCTTTTGAAAATTCACTTTCCTTGGTTGTTGGTCTGGTTGACATATTATCTCTTTATCAAGAATTTAAGATTTTGCATTTTTATCCTTCAAGTTTCTTGCATAAGCCTGTGAACTAGATTCTACTTTAATAGTTTCATGAAAGCCAAGACCAGATTTAATGGAGGAAGACATTTGACTACTAAGAATGTCATCCGAAATCTTGGCACTATCTTGAAATCTCAATTTCTTATCCTTTTCTTCTAGCTTACCTTCTAGAATACTTACCTCAACCTCTTTTTCACCTCTAGTATTTTCCAATTGAGTTCTCAACTCAATGATCCCCTTGTTAATCCCATTTTCCAGTTCTTCAAATACTTGAAGTATCTCCTCATATCGCTTACTCGATTTTTCAAGATCAGATTTGAGCGAGATGATTTCAGCTTCAAGTCCTTCATAGTAACTTATTATTTCCTTAAGTTTCTTGATTGTTGCATCTTTTTTCAGTTTTCGTTTCCTCTTGTAGTTGGGAGCTTTTATTTTTGAGTTCATCCTCCAGTATTTGACACTAATCTTCTTTTTCCTTATACTTCTTCATCATTCCTTCTCCAATTTTCCTTCCTTATTTCAATTGGGTTTTTAACGTGACAATATATTCTTTGTAGGCACACTGCTTTACATCAAACTGTTGCAATACCTTTTTCTTCTCTCTATTTTCATCCTTAAGCCTTTTAATTTCTACCTCTAGGGCCATTAGTTTTGAATCTGATTTCTCTGCAGAATGGTTACTTTAACTTCTACCCATAAGAGGAATTTTAGTAGAATCATTATCGTCATCACTACATGAGAAAGGGAATGTACAATCACTTGTACAATGGTAATCACGTATACAATTAAAACAAAAACTAGTACCTGATCTTCATCACTATTATCTTCTTCATTCTTGATTAAAAGAAAGTGGGGAGATCCTATAGCTGAATATTTGCTAACATCAGTAACCACCACTTCATCTAATATATCACTTTCACTACCACAATGTTCTTGAACTTACTTATTCCTTTGAGCTTCCTTCTTCTTTTTCTTCTTTCCCATTATCCCTGATCCACTCTCAAGTGGTTAAGCTTATGTTGGAGCAACCTGGATCTGATACCAATTGTTAGGAAAAATATGGAGGGGGTGAGGGGGTGGGGTAAATCAGTATTTTTAACTCACTTTATTTTTTCACTTCATATTCTGAATTATGAATGCTATTGTTCTTAATGCAACCATCGTATGTACATGACTCTAGTGAATGTAAACAACGTATATCTAGATAGCTTAATTTTACATAAATTCCATCAGATGTTTATCTCTAACCAATGAATTATTAATTTCATCAGAGATATAATATGTAGTAAAGAGAAAATAAATCAGAACACATAAGAAACACACATAGAACACCAAGGTTTTAGGTGGAAACCCAATGTGGGAGAAAACCACCACTGTCTTTGTCTCTTTCTTATTCTTTTTGTCAGGCCAGGGTAACTCCATAATGAATGAGCGAGAGAAAACTGATTATGTTATTCATTAGCTAACATACATTTATATACATAAATATGGCGGATCAGTTCATCTTCTGGATGACTGTCCAGTTCACCCATCCGTTTCGGATTAGGTGTC